>JARHVA010001824.1:2512500-2692500 GCA_037957365.1 Torreya grandis
AGAAACTAGGGTTAGGTTTATATAATTGTATTTGTAATTGATTTATTGTATACTGTATTAACTTTCTGTAAGTTTTGATTATTTAGAATACCCTGTAAACACATATTTATTAGAAAATGGTATCTCATTTATTATTAATACAAGTCTATAGGAGGAATATATGAGTGCAACATGTTTTTTTGTTTTTACTGTGACTTTGTCTTATTACAATGTGTATTAGATTTGTAAATTTGGGTTTGTTCACCTACATCTATATGTAATCTATTTTTATGTGGATCTTGAATATATTTGTAGAATACCTATAAAATCAAAACCCTGGTCTTGTACATGTACAAAAAATGAGATCAAAATTAAAATGGGGAAAAATAGGGGAAATGGGAATGGTCAAGCTATCCTTAGAAAACCCCTGATTAACTAAGTGTTGCCTACATAATCCAAAAGGCCTTAAGCTGATGTGGTTCTCCATTCATGGAATATCATATGAATGAAAATAGAAAATTCAAATATAATTCTTGATAAATAGTTCTCTCAAATTATAATAAATAATGTTAAACTCATCCAATAATAGTAAATTACAACAAATTTGTAATAGAGATCTTTATTTAGAAATAAATGCTTTTGAAATAATAAAGAGAGATGCATTGTAAGTAATCTATAGGTACTTTCAAGTGTGAACCTTGATGTTATTTTATAGAAATATATTTCTAATATTATGATTACCAACCTATTGATATGTATGAGAAAGTCTTTAGTAAGGATTTGGTTTTTAAAATATAGTTGTTTGATCATGGGGGGAAGTTAGTACTTTTGATTATGTGTGAAGTTTACCCCTATCTACTTGGTGTGCACTTATCCTAAAGGAAAAAAGGCATTTGAAATAAGAGTGACATTAAATTATATTCTTCATAGGTATTAATAGGAATAAAATAGGGATGTCTATCATATTTTCTCAGTAAATGTAATATTTTGAAGGATTTCTTAGACATAGTGAGCTATCAGAATGATAGATTGGCTAACCAAGGTAAAGGTGTCACAAAAAATCATTGTCAATCATTTATTTTTTAAATTCTATTATCTAGAATGTATTATGTTTTGATGTTTTAGGGTGCCTTGGGACTGTGTTCTACATTTAATGTTTGTGGTGCATGGTGATGTTAAAAATATTTAATGATTATAATGTTTTTTTTTAATCATTAATTCAATTAGGTGGGTCTTATGCCTATATAAAAATACACTACACTTAGGTCAACTAGTTTATGAGCTTAAAAATCGTATGAAGTATTTTGAGATAAAATTATAATCATAAATGTTATGATTTAGTATGTGGAGATATGTATATATGATGTTGTAACATATATCACTATATAATTTTGTGTTGTTTTTAATGTGTGTGAAATATAAATTTCATATTGTTGACATATGATAAAAATTTATTTTATTGTTATTGCATTTTATTTCATTACGTGATTCTAAAGTCTAAGTGATCTAAGGCATCTATGTGATGTACCTAAGGGTATGAAATAATATTTTATATGGGATAATGTAGATTCCAACATGTTGCACACATCCCACATAGTTATATGGGTTTAATTTATATTATGTTAAATGGGTAAAATGTGTAAATAATTATATTGGGTAATGAGTTTGCCTACATTGGGATTAGGAGTTTACCCATCAATTATTAGTCATATAGTTATATATAAAGGATATGAATATCATTTTGATGGATTTCAATTATGTATGAGTATTCTATTTTTTATAAGGATATTGGATGTTACCCCCATGAGGTTTATTTATTTCTAAAGGAATATTGTATGGTTTTTTCCTACCTCAAGGGTTATTATTTACATTATGATTATATTACAGATTAGGGAATCTTGACCAAGAAATACATTGTGTAATGATACTCATTATATTATATGTATAACTTAGAATGTTTAAATTATTAGATGTTACTATCATCATAGTCTCTTCATTAAGAACCTTAACTATGATTTCATAAATATTATATAACATTACTACAATCACCATATCAAATTTTTATGGCTTACTCCATTATAATAAAATTATTAGGCCCCACTATAGTTTTTTTAATTTTTATCCAAGTGAGGTATTAACCTATGTTGAGGCTCAACCATATTATAAATTATAATCCACTATACATCTATAAATAATTTTATCATGAAAAATGTCTAACATATAAATAATGTATAGGGGATGCCTTACACCACATAGGAATGTGATTCTCTCACCCAATCGTACATTAACACAATGGATTCAAAAAACTATTTTTTTTCTCATTCAAAAAAAATGTTTTCATAAAATATGTGTGTCTTCTTATCTTGTAAATTGATCTCTTTGTCTTTTACATTGCAATCCTAGGACCTCGACCTATCTCTCTTACTCTATAACATTATCTACAATTTATTATTTATTTTTAGAATTTAGTGAGAAACTAAATGGGGAAAGAATAAAAATTTAGTAAATGATTAGTATTTATATGTCATAGTTTAAGTGCTCAAGAAGTGGAGGCATTTATTTTTCCATAGGTAGTTTTTATTATACACAAATCATTAGACATTGAGATTCATAAACACTCTTAGTGATTTGAATGAAGGACATATGAAATGCATTGATTTTTCAGATAACCTTTTTATGTGTTAAAACATAAAAGGGGTATGTCAAGAAAATTTGTAGATGCATTAAGTATAATGTGTATATTTTTAAATGACATGCAATTGGAATTAATATGAGTTGATTGTATGAAAGATATGTATTAATAATATGAATGTTTTAGAGATGCATGGAAATATTTTCTAAACCCTATGAATAGTGATAGAACACCATGATCAAAATATCTTGCGCAAGAAGGGTTATTGTTATGAGGAGCATATTATTTCATTTATAAAGGTTGAATGTGCAATAATTTAATTAAGGACAAGCATAGTGGAGGTTTATAAAATCAATTTTGTTATGACAAAACATATGCATATTTAGCTAAGAATAAATTTTGGATTTAAATGATTACATATGTGCTCAAGTATGTGAAATGATATAGAGTTTTCCTATTGGAAAAAGGGATAAGTTAGAATGAATTGTATTATCGATCCTTGTTAATTCTAGAGAGGCAATTGAAAGATATTAGAATCAAATTTGTTTTATGATTGTACATAATATGGTAATGGTATGATTCCATAGTTGTGATTATGTATTTATTTTTAAAGATGCCACTTTTTTTTCTTGAAACAATAATAGTGATAAGGTACACCTTGCTAGCTTGTTTTTCAAATTAATTATATGGATTTATATATTTCTACGCAACATAACATCTAACAAGGATGTGAAAATTTTTATAAATTTTTGGAGGATGTTGATGAAGAAGATGAATACCAAGATAAAATTTAATTTTATGCATCATCCTAATATGGATGGAAATATAGAGGTAGTCAATTTAGTTATTGGTGATTTGTTATGATGATCGGTTGATGTAAATCTAAGAACATGGATTTAATTATTGGGAAAGCTAAGTTTTATTATAATAATTAAACTGTTAGGAGAATTAAACATTAATTGTGAAGTAAAATAAATGTTTAGATGTCAATAGAATTGAAGTTGAATATTATGTATGAGACTTATTATAATCACAACTAAGGAAGTAGATATTTATGAAAGGAATTTATAAAAAAAATTAAGGAAAATAAATTTGTACCATGTAAAGTGTTGCAAAAGTTTGAAAATTTTATACAAGAGTTAATTAATTTAAATAATATAAATATTGAATATTTTCAATATGATTTATTTGTACCTTATCATGGAGGACAAAGTAGTGAAATAAAAAGTGAAGATTTTAAAGAGGGATATTGGAGAGTGAATATGCATGAGAAAATGCACTAAGAAGCCTAAATGGTCATTGATTCGAAAAAATAGTTTTTGAAGATGTGATAAAGAGTAAAAACAATATTTAGTTAAGTGTAAATTCCAAGGAATTCAATATGTGACATGTATAAGTGCATAATAAGATTGAAAAAACAATGGATATTAATAAAATATCTCTTAAAATTAACATGAGCAATAGATCTTGTTTCTTTTATTACACAAAGTATATGATGTAGTAGCATATGGGTTCATCAATAATCCTACATCAACCAATATAATTTATATTATAAAATAAGATAAATTATATTATGTTTAATTATTATTTCATGAAATTTATTTGTATTTATTTTTTTAGAATTTGTGCATGCTTCTTGTTATTTTACAAAAGTTTTTTCATGTGCATAATGTTTTTTATAGTTTGTTGTCACTTAAAAAACATTACAAAAGTATTTATTTAGTTAAAGGATTGGAGTTATGATCTCTATGGGTTATATTTTTCATATTTTTATTATGAATATTTTGATGTAATATAATTGTTTAAGGAGTCTCCTATACATACTTATTTTTGTGACTTATTGTTGTAATGTTTTGATATTCATATAACTTGTTTTATGAAAGTATGATTTTGTGATGTGTTACAGATAAAATGTGATTTTTAGATCCTAACCACTTGTAATCAATTCCTTTAATTATATAATATTATTATTTAATTTAATGTCACTTTGGGATGAACTACACCATGATACATTATGTTGTGATGTGTTAGGGTGTCTTTGGATTGTGATGTTCATTTAATGTTTGGGTTACATGGTGATGTTAAAAATATTTAATTATTAAAATGTATTTTAAGATAATTAATGTAATTAGATTCATCTTATGCATATATATAAGCCCCTACATAGGTCAGCTAGTCAACAAGCTTACGAATTGTATGAAGTATTATGACAGAAAATTATAATTTCAAATACCATAATTTAGTAAGTAGAGATATTAGTATATGATGATGTAAAATATATGATTTTTTATTATTGTGTGGTTTTTAGTGTGTGTGAAATATGTATTTCCTATTGTTGACATATTATAAAGAAGTTATTATGTTATTATTGCATTTTATAGCATTGTGTGTTCCATTGTATGATTTTGAAGTCTATATGGTCTAAAGAATATATGTTATGTATGTAGGGATATTAGATAATAATGTATATGGATTTATGGATATTATAAAATATTTAAAATGTTCCCCATATTTAATTGCGTAAAATATAGATTAGGTTAAATAGGTAACTTGTGGAAATAATTATATTGGGTAATGAGTCAATCTACATTGAGATTAGGAGTTTACCCATCCATTATTAGTGATGGAGGTATATAAAATGGACATAAATATAATTTTAAGGGATGTAAATTAAGTAGGAGTATTCTATTTTATACAATGATATTGGAGGTGTCCCCTTTGAATTGGAATTGAGGACTTATTTATTCCTAAAGGAGTATTGTATGATTTTTCCCTACCTTAAGGATTCCTATTTTAATAATGAATATTACATATTAGTGAATCTTGGAAAAAAAATGTGATGATGATCATTTTATTCTATGCATTACTTGGAATTTTTTGCATTTTTACATGTGAGAATCATCAAAATCTCTTCATTGGTAACCGTAATAATGATTCCATTAAAATTACATAACATTATTACACCTGCAAATAAATTTTGTATTACTTTCTTAAATAGAAACAAATTATTAGGATCCACTATTATTTTTTTATTTTTATCCAAGTGAGGGATCAAGTTATGTTGAGGCTAAAGCATATTACAAATTCTAATTTGATCAGAATGTAAACATAATTTGACCATGCCAAAATTTTATAGATATATGTAAGGTAAAACGGGTGCCTTAAACCACACAACCAATTTATAATCTCACCTAATCATGCACTAAATAAATTTATTCAAACAAATGTTTGATTCTCATTCACTAAAAAGGGTTTCACAATATTTTTTAGCTTTTCAGTTGGTAAAATTATCTCTTCAATTATGATATCCATTCCTATGACTTGGATCTATCCCACCTAATATATAACATTAGATAAAATACATGTTTTGGATCAAGATATAACATGTGACATTTGATTTAAATAGTGTGAGGCACTTATATATCCATGAAATCACCCAAGGCTACATGGCTGATTTTTCCCTCTCAAACTCTCTTTCCCTTTGTTTACAATTTCAAAAAATTCATTTTAAGCGGGAAGAGGGATTGCATAAATTTTTTATATACTCTCACTCCATGGTCAATTATTGTGTTCCACACATTGTTTTTCATTTGATAAATGTGACACTGCAAAAATCTATAGTCATTAAAAATTTGCATGCTTGCCCTAGGGTAGAATACTTTGAGGGATCTCAATTCTACCTTTGTCAAGCATATGTAACATAATAGATATATATTTTTTAATTATTTATATCTATTATACATTGTCAAATTCTATTTAATAATGATTTTCAAATCCATATGATTAACACTTGGGATTTTTAAAATATTTTGATGCTTTCCATACACTATTTCACACAACCTGCATAAATATTATTGATATGTATGTTCCTCGCATTGTCCCATGTTATTTTGAAAAAAAATTACATCTCATAATATTTATTACTAAGTACATGTCACACCCCTTATAACACACCAATGTAATTCCCATTCCTTATTTTTTATGTGTCTCAAAGATGAGGTTTTTATAACAACTATACACCATGAAAACCCTTACACAAAAATTCAAATGTTTTCACATACAAATGTACATTTCTGATTCACCTTTACCCCTAAATAAACCTCAAGCCTTTCATATTTATTATTTGATTCTACACACTCTTTATCTTCTACATAAGGGCATTATTATGTGCTCCATTTTCTAGCCAAAATGTTTCAACCTTTATTCTCCCAACTTTTGCAAAAATTTGAGTTATTCATCCTTCCACATAAGTGGATTGTTTTTCAATCCAAAGAAACATTTAAAACTTATGTGATATGTGATCATAAATGATAAGAGTAATAATATGTATAGATTGACTGACACTCTTTTTGGGCTATGCATGATTTTTAATTCACCTAGGATGTTCTTGCATTGAAATACCAAGATAATTAAGATTTAAGATCTTTATCACAAGTAGGATGTGAGAGATATAACCACTCTTTGGTTTCATACTAAGACTATAAGGTTTCATTACACCTAAGGTTTTTCCTAATGTTTCTCTAGAATTCATTCTCTTTTAAACCCTCTTTGGGTCATAAAATGTCATCTTCCACTGTGATGTGATACTTTCTATCTTCCCCTTCCTCTTCACTCTCCTTATTCCTCTTGTGGGAATCTACCCACCTTTGAAAAATTGTATCTTCTAAGTGTTTTCAACACTTAATTTTGTTTTCACATCACAGAATCTCCTCCTATTCATTTATATCTTCTTATGTCTCATGTTGGGTGTTTGCACCAAATTTTGTCTACTATTTAGGGTCTATACCTATCTTCATACTCTATTATGGTTATAAACCTACATTTTTCCATTTACCTCTATCGAATAATAATTTAACCTTGTATTGTATTCCACATGTGTCTATCTATATTCTCACTTGATTCACACACTTCTTTCCTTCTCCTCTTAGATGTGGAGATTAGACATATTTTCACTCTAATCTTCCATGTGTTTCTCGTAGGTTATGTTTGTGTGGTACTCATGTTGCATCCTACATTTTCATATGATAATAATTATGCTTTTTTTATGTGTAAAAATAATATAATTGGTTTATTTTACTTTCTCATTATGGCTTTGGTTTTTAGTTTCAGGCTCATGTGGTCTAATGCTCCATATCCCTCTACCTTACTACCTTATTGAATTATCTTTCCCTTTTCATATGTTATTTGAATTGCATTCACCTTATTAGCTTCAAATTGATATTTAAAATTTGTCTCTACCATGTGTAAACAAATTTGTTTCCATATCAGTTGTGGGTTAACTTCTCTCTTCTCCTCATGCAACCTCAGATGCCTTATACTCAATTTCATCCATATGACACTCCTCTTACATTTCCTTCAAGATATTTTTTTATTTTTAATATCTTTTTTTTATTCACTGTTCTCCATTACATATGTAAATTTAATCTATCATCCCTCTTAAATGATCTTGTTTCATAGTAATCATATGCTCTATGGGAATGTAGGGTCCTCATAATTTCCTTATCATCATGTGTATCAATTATGTTTCACACAAGAACACATGTGATCTCTCTTGGGTTTGTCCTCTACACCTTTATCTATATCTAGGATACTCCTACAAATTTTACACTTTTATATGTTTATTTTAACTCATGAAATGATTTCTACCTTGAATTTTCCATTGAAAATATCTAAAACTAGACCTCCTTTAGGGTTTGTAGCTTTTTTTTGGTTTCTATGTAACAACTTTCTTCCCTATCCTCCCTATTGATTATATATTCAATCTTCATGTTTTTATCTTTTAGTTTATCTTATTGGATTTCTTCCCTTTAAACACATCCTCTTCTTAGGGTGATACTTGGTTTTATCTAGGACAAATATGCATTTGTTATTTGAATTATCTTCATTCAATTCTCCTTAGGTAGTAATATTCTACCCTACACCAACACACTTTCATAATTTATTCTCTCTTTATAGATTGTCCTTAGACATTATCACCTAATTTACCTTGACATGTCTTATAGCTACTAGTTACACATATGAAAAACTCTTCTTCCTTGGAAGTTTCTTCAGCAACCTCTTTTCAGCTAGCACTTTCTCTAGATCTTCCACCATATCATGGGGAAATTCTTTAAATTTTTTTTGCCCATAAGCTATCTTCTCATGTGCATTATTGTTCATGAAAAAACTTTAGTATTTACCTTTTTCATATGATTGGTAGTTACCTTCCTTTATATCTTAAGGATCTTGTTTTATTAGTTTGGAAACCATTTCTCTAAACTATGAACCCTTTTCCTACCTATTATTTTTTTATTTTCTTAGATATATATCTAGCTCCATATTTCATTACCATAAAAAAATATCTGCTCATACTCCTCATTCAATGAGTGCTCTACACATTTTACTGAAAAAATATTCAACATACAAGACCCACTCCATCAAATAATCATAGTAATTTATTCATAATAACATTAGCACTTCATCTTCAGGTTGACTATTTTCGCCCCTTGAAACTTTTGTGATATCTTTTCCCATATGCATATCTCCTTATTTCTTTATGGTAACATTATTCCTAGAAACTCTTATACTCACCCTTTTCATCCTATATTATAATTCTTTAATCTTGGTGGTTATCTCCTCTATCGCCATTGAGAAATGTGACTCCAGGTCACATCTTATCTTATATTTTTGATAAGCCATATTATTCACACTTTTTTCTCTAGCCATGTGTACTCAAAGCAGGAAAAATTTCCTCTCCTATACTTCCTACCCAACATTCTAAATGGATGATTCCATACATTTTTTGTTCTACTACCTCTTATCGGTGATTCACCTTAAACCTGTTGGTGTGATGACTTTCTCATGTTTGGTGATTTTTGAGTGTATTTTTCTTTAAAAAAAATTATTTGATGACTACCTTAGAGCCAGTGTTATATCATCACTTCCCTAAAATTCCTTAGTGTAATGATTTGGATATTATTTAACACTTCACTTATTTCACATTTAATAAAATAATTACCTCATATTTGGTGATTTTTTATTTCTTTATCGCTCTTCCTTCACTCAGACTACATCACATCTAATAATATATTAACACTAAATATTGTGCATGAGTTACCTCAAAGTAAATGATTTTTTGGTTCCTTATGTGTCATTACATTGATTCTTATTCCACCCTTTCTATAGGAATTGATCTTTAATTTTGTCATTATGTTAGATAATTCACACCTATTAATTATTGACCAAATTTAACCCTAAGTTGAATTAGGTCAACCCCATATATATTCAAACTTTATAGAGGGTCTTGATAAGTCATAAAATGGTCACATGGTCATTTTTAGGGTCAAATTATATGTTTCACCTTTATCATATGTGTCATTGTCTTAATATTCCTTATGTCACCTTTTTATCACTCTAGTTAAATTGTACATTTTCTTCAAAATGACAAGTGTGTCAAAGTATAATCTAATGTTCCATGTGTTATATGAGTGTAAACAAATAGTTTTTAAATGACTAATGTAGGTTTAATGTCCATTCAATAAGATCAAATGCAAAACATACAATTTTAGGTAGTTGTACGGCCTAAAAGGTATACATAACATATGGGGAGGCTTTAGGAGGATATCTTTAGACCCCCACAATTATTTTCCTAGTTTGAGAAGCTTTACCAATTTCCAACTTGGCAAAAATTGGTTCTTATCTCCCTTCACTCCCTCTGGTAGGTCAAACAAGTCAACTGGTTTACTGTTGGTATGGATAGAAGGATGAGAGTTGGTCTAAGTTAACTTGTGGGCTGAAATTTATCTCTATGTGCTCTCATTCCATGGTCATGTTTTATAGATTTGTGGTCCATACTTCATGAACAAACACTAAAACTACTAGTGCTTCCAAACTACCTATAAATTCCCATCACCTTAGTTTATTCATCTAATTGTAGCTATTTATGTGAATCAAATGGTATGCATAATCTTTTAGAGCATCTTCATTCATTCCATGTGGTTTTAAATTTTTTTTCATGTGTGGATGTGAAAGTATTAGTAGATAAACCTCATTGAGCTAGAATAGACCATCATTTAAATCTATAGATAATGTTTTCATCAAGTGGTAGTGTTTGTCTTCTTTAAGTGACTTCAAATCAAGTTAGTACACTTGTGTCTCTCCTCTCAAACTATGGAAGATATGGATTTAAGGATCTCAAGATTGATTGAGATAGTTTTTCCATGGAAATGAGTAAAAGACTTGTCAAAGCTCCCATATGCACAGTCACCTAAAATCACCTATAAGTTTGTATGTAGAATTTCTAGGCTATTCAAACATAATAAATAGGTTGTGCATATTTATAAGGCTTGAATGGAAGTTATCAAGTTATTTAGGAATAATAGTGTTGGTATTGTAGTCAACTAAAACCTTGTAGTCAACTAAAGTGAGAAATTTACAAATGGGATTGATAACCTTAACATCTCTGAATGATTTTTTCCTCATATAGTGAGTCATCTTTTAGTAAGTGTTTATTTGGTTCATATAAGTCTAATGGATCCATTCTTGTAGTCTAGTTGGATAGGTATCACTTTAGAATGAGAGGAATTTTTTTATTCAAGAGGGAATGAGGATTGAGTGAATCCCAAGTCAAGAAATTTTTCACTATAAACATTTAGTAAACTGTAGTCCCATTTAAAGCCTAAATGAACCTATAGCTTACAAGTGACTTATATATTGATGATAGTGAAATGATTGTATGATCCCAAATAAAGAATAAAGTTTATTAATGTGTGATATATTTAGTGACTAGAATAAAATAAATAATTTGATTATCATAAAATAATGACAACCTACATTAGTATCATAACTTCTCTTAAGGTGACATCTAGAGTCTGATTGTAGGTCTATAGTACATTGATGGTAATGGTATGAGAACATGATGCCAAGGCATGATATGATCTCATATATGTTTTTAATGGTATTAAATGACATAAATATAATATTAAGGTGTGAAAACATAAATGTACACATACAGGAGTCTATTGATCTTCCAAGTTTCCACCTACAGGTGACACAGTCAACATAGTCTATGGACAAACCTAAGAAAATGGAGAGTGCAAGTTTGAGAAGGTATGAAAAGGTATAAGATGGTATAAAAAAAATTAAAACACTCTCATAGTGGTAATCTCACATTCCAATTTTATCTTAGGAAATAACAGCACCAACCTCCATTTATAATTCTAAATTTTCTCTAACTTTATCAAATCTTGCACACTCATTAGACCCAAAAGATAGTCTTAAGGGTTTATACTTTTTATAACTATAGAGAGGTGATAAATAATTTAAATTTGGTTTATTATTTAATAATTACATAATAAATCCATCCATAACCTCACTTTAGTCAAACAAATAGGGTAAATGTCCTTTGTTTTGTCTCAGATAGAGAGCACTCCACAGGCATCCCAACCTATAGATTGAGTATAGAAAGGTTGAATGGATGAAGGGCATATCCTTAAAGTCACTATGAAAGGATTTATATATTTAAAATTAATATGAACAAAGTGTTTAGAAGCCTTACATCCATTGGATTATAGACAGGTGCATATATACATAGTTAGACACAGTTAGGCCTATTAGGTCCAAAACTAGTCCTAAATCTTACATGTGCCTAAAATCATCCATATGAATATATAATACTTAAAATACATGTGATAACTTACATAGGATATTTTAAGGTTTATTGGATACATTATCTTGTAAATGTCATCACAAAATTTATCATTTTGGCCTAAATTCTTATCAAGGGTACCCAAGTCATAGTCAAGAGCTTGAGAAGCCATGTTCATTTTCTCATATCAATACAAACAAACTTCATGGTGAATTAACTATATATTAATATTTTAATGGAGTCATATACCAAAAATTTGTGTAATTGGTTCAAAATTTAGACATCTAACTTCTATGAACCATCGTTAACAGTCTAGGAGACCAAAAACCTCTTGAAACCCTTATGCAAACCTATTGTAAAATGTCCTATAAAAAAATTTTGACTTGTCTATAACTCTCCCAATCTCCTCATCATCCACTTTTTCTATACTATAATCTATATGAATAGACTTAATACTATATTTCTTATAAGATTTGATGTGTTTAATAGGTATAGAGGATAATATACAAATGAGATTCAATGATAGAGGTTTTTAAGTACTTGATCCAACTTCTAAAACTCAATTATCATCATAGTTTTTCATGAAAACCTCTCTGCTATACCATTTATTGCAGTCAATCTAAACAGATAGTGAGAAGGCAATGTGGCTGCTTAAGTGTGATAGTGAAAAGATTGACATTAAAACTCTTGAGAGATTTATTTTATAGAGAATAGGAAAAATATGTATTCAATATGTTTCCTATATACTCTACAATTAATCTCCTTGCACAACTACAAGTTACCTTGATGACAAGTGTGAAGATTAAAGCCAAGAGCGCTAGTAAATGACTAAAGATAGTGAACACAAGTGTCAAGAGGAAGGTTATCAGTTGGAGAGTAATAGAGGACCTTAATTTATATCATTTAAATATTTTCATGTCATATGGTATATGGTAATGACCCATATAGTATCTTTATATGGTCAAGTGGATGACTCATCATCAAAGCAGTTTCAAAGCAAGACAATGAGGAGTTTTACGCCAACTTGAAGAATGTGTCTTGTTTTAGATGGAAACTTGTACAAGAATAATTTCATAGAATATTATCCAATTAATTATATGTATTTTTAACTAGTTCATAATGTTTGACACTTGTTTTTTTGAAATTTACACTTCTCTTCTTTTCTCTACTCTCTATGTTCTATATATTCAAGCCTTTTTTAGATTTGTAATGGATCCACAATTGGTATGGAAAATCCCTAATGGTTTTTAAACCTCATTTTCATTTGAATAAATTTTTATGAATTGTATTCCTTCTCTGAAATATCTTTCCTAAGTATTTTAAGTGGTTTATGTGGTTGAAAATTGATGGATATGTTTTCCTTGCTTCCATTCTACTTTTGCATGTTTTATGTGAGTGATATCTCTTCTAACAGGTTTCATAAATTTTATGTGTTTATTAAATTTGTATTTAATTGTGAGAGGTACTATTAGTTTCTAGTATCATAACTTATTTTCACCCACCTATGTATATGCATATCAATATACGTCTATGAGAAATACCTATGCTAGAAGGACATAGAGTTAAGGTCAGTTTTGGTAGTCTTATTCCTTAGTGTAGATGCAAGTGTGTTATGTGGAGTTATCTTTGGTGTATCACCTCATTATAATACATTTATTTTATGTCTCCTTATTCCCTTTTCACCCCTAATATTTTTTATCCTAGTGTAGTGTGAGCCTATAAGATAAACCAAGGGAGATAGCCCTTTCAAACCTAGAGATCTATCTCTTGTAGTTGTTTGTCTATGAAGAGAGGTAGTTCCATGTTGTCCTAAAAATTAAAATATCTACTTGACTTATCTAGGGTGAAATTTTAGGGCACAAAATTTTTGGCATTCCTAGTGGGATATGAAGTCCAAGAAGGTTGTTCAAGGTAGATGTTGGATTTGATAATAAGGAGTTGTAACAGTCCACTTCTTATGGTATCTAGTGACTCGAACATTTAATCTTGTTTGAATATTAGTGCACTCTTTCATGCCTAAATTAAACACAAGATCTCTCACCAAATGTATTCCTTTCGATTTTCAAGATCTTCCTTATTATTCCTACAATGCAAGTAGATTTGAAAACACTCATCTTTATCCAAAGAAGTCATACCTTCCTCATAAGCCAATAAAAAAAATATTGATTCCCCCATTATTTAAATGTCTTAAAGCCACCATGGAATTAAATTATCTTTTTGTTTCCTTAAATTTCTATAGTCCTCTAATACTTGCCTCCATTCTGCTCTTGCATGTTTTGTGTGAGTGATATCTCTTCTAAAAGGTTTCATAAAGTGTATGTGTTTGTTAAGTTTGTATTGAAGTTTTAGAGGGACTATTAGTGTCTAGTGTCAGACATTCTTTTCACCCACCTCTATATATGCATAACAATCTACTTCTATGAGAAACACTTATGTTATAAGGACATATAGTTGAGGTTATTTTTGGTATTCTTTTTTCTTAGTGTAGATTCAAGTGTGTTATGTGGAGTTATCTTTGGTGTATCAAATCATTAGCAAAGGTTTATTTTTTTGTTCCTTCCTCCCTTTTCAACCCTGATAGTGTTTATCCTAGTGTAGTGTGAACCTAGAAGATAAATTAAGGGAGATGTCCATTTCAAACATAGATATCTATCTCTTATAGTAGCTTTTCTATGAAGAGAGATAGTTCCATATTTTCCTAAAATTTATAAGGTCTACTTGACTTATCTAGGGTGAAATTTTAGGCTACAATAATAACCCCACCTAATACCACTATTATACTTCTCTATCTCAATCTTATATAGATGCCTTACACTAATGAACCACCTCCATGAATCCTCCTTTTTTGATCCTATTTAACTTTTTCCTTTGCCAATTTATCTCCTCTCTTATTGTCACCTATTTTTCCTCTACCTAATTTTATTCCTAGTGGAGAGGAATAATCCACTCGTTGCCTCATGTTTGGTGGTCTACTATCCTTCTTCCACATCCCATGTCACCCTTATTTTTTATATACCCACCTTCTCATGGTGGATAACAACAACATTCTATTTATCTTAAGATTAGTGCTCTACTGACATCTTATAAAATGTCCACATCTCATGCTTTAATAATTTACCCTAATCTATTAACATTCCATAAGGTTAGAAAACTTGTTATCATACTATGTGATGTAGTCCTGCTTGGGGATCCTAGTGAATGGATTCCTTACAACATATAAATCTTTTATAATCTCACTTAATCATTAATTAACATAATAAATTCTAATAAGTGTTTGATTCTCATTCACTCAAATTATTTTTACAAGATATTTTTAGCTTCTCACCTTGTATAATGAACACTTCATCTCTTACATTCTAGTACTAATACCTATATCTATCTCCCCTAATCTACAAAATTAGCTATAGGAAATGATTTTAATAAATATATAACATGTGAAATTTGATTTAAATTAAAGTATTAAATCATATCTCCATTAATTCACATAAGGATATTGGCATTCTTTTTACCTCTCAAACTATCTCTCTCCTTATATTTGATATTTTTTAGAGTTTTTAAGTGGGTGGAAGTCTTGCACCTTTTTTATAAACTCCTGGTCTATGTTCATTTTCATTTTTTCCATGCATGATTTTATGGATGATAAATGTGACCCTACACAAATCTTCAATCTTATAAAAATATGTAGGTCTACCCTAAGGTAACATACTTTAATGGATCTAAAACCTCTCTATTTTAGCATTGTCAAGAACATCTGTTAGAACATATTTATAGATTTTAATTCATTAGATGTAATATATATCATCAATTTATATTTATGGCTAAATTTTAGATCTATATTATTTATCCTTATGTTTTTTGGCACATTATAATGTTTCCCCTACATTCTACCATGTGTCTTTCATAAATATTATGAATTCCTATATTCCTTGCATCATCCCCTATTTTTGCACAATATTTTTTCATCATGTAATTTTTCCTTATAAATATATGATTCACCCCTTTTCATGCACCAAAATAATTTCAAAAAAAAAATTATGTCTCTTAGATATGAGGTGTTGTTTATAACATTGGACTTTGCTAACCCTTGTGATAAACTTAAAATTTCTGAGTAAAAAAAGTCCATTCAAACTTTTTATTCTTCCTTCACATAAGACTCATTTTTTTTTTGTATTTATTACTTTATTTTGTGCACTCTTTCTCTTCTATGTAATGGAATCCTTGCACACTCCATCTCTTATCCAAAATTTGCAACCATAATTTTACCAATTTCTACTCAACTCTAATCTATTAATCCTTTCATGCAAGTGGATTATGTCATAGTCCCAAAAAAAAATTTGAATGATTTAATTATACAATCATGCACCATCAAAGTTTGATTATTTGATGTAGTAACCTAAATTTTGGTCATAAATACTTAATTATGCTTACCTTATCCCTTTTTACCATTAATTGATGTGTAATTAATTGACACTTATTTCATTGATGTGACTTATCCTGAGTATACGAGGAGACCTTATGCCACTAAAAGGCCATATATTATCACCTACATAAATTATATTAATATTGAAAAAACATTTAAACATTTATATGCTTTGACTCAGACCTAAAGTTCAATAACTTTCCTAAGGGGATAATAATTCCCAATATGATAGGAATGTCCATCATTCCTATCCCTATTTGTCGATCATCTCCTTTATTCTAATAATAAAAATTTCAAAAAGAAAAATATATTTAGGGTTGGCCTTTATATTTTAAAACTCTCTAATGGGTATTTTCCCCTCTTAAACCACTATTAAATAACATTCAAATAATTCATTTAAACATATTTCTAAATCTTATCATTTTTATTAAAAAATATTATTCACATAATTTCACATTGAACAAAATTGCATGATTCTTCCAAAATTAGTCTCCAAGAACTTTAAGTAGTCATGAGATAAATATGAATTAAATTTTATTTATCCTTAACCAAACATGATCAAATATTCAATCCAATTATAGATGCATTCATATATTTAAATGAACACAATTCTAAAAATCACTTAGATGAGATAACTACATGGACTATTGATCCATCTTCTAAGTATTATTATGTACAAAACACATAACATAGTGGGGTGTTTTAGTCAATCACAACTTGAACTAGTAACCCATTTTCACTTCTTCACATTCCATTATCTTCTTATGGCATAGAACTAGGGTTTATAACTTCAAGAAAGCATATAAAGTTCTATACATAACTTGTGAATATCAAATCAAAAAAATAATACTTAAATTTCATTATCACACTTGATTATCCCATAAGTTTTAGTTTTTCTCAAAAATACAAGATCAACCAATAGGGATAAAAATGATCATCACTCATATCCCCTACTAGGTGTTCTTATCCTTGAGGGCACTCAAGCTTAGTTTCTAGGAAATTTTTTAATTTTCTTAATTGTGTATATTCATATACTTTATTTTCCTATCCAATCCCAAAAGACTCAAAAATATAAGTTCATCTCTCTTTTGCATTTTAGCCTTGTTTGTTTCTATTTTGCTTTGTCTATTTCAATCATTTATCTTCAATTTGTTGTTTAGGACTATATTTAAAACACATTTATTTATTATATTCAATTTATGTGAATTAGGATTAATTTCAACGTTAATTCAAAAATCATTATAAACATTTGGTGAACCCACTTATTATTGAAACATCATAAAACATTAGGTTTTCCTTAAGGTTCCAACATTTTAGGGCTTCAAGAATTTGTCCTTGGTTTTAAGTATTATCCTTTTCTTTCCTCATTTATACCTTGTTCTATTTTTTTATTAATATATTTTTTATGGATTCTAAATAAACCACTTTACACCCTCTTTTTAGAGCTATTAAATCCATTGAAAGTGATAAAACCAATTATTATAACTTTTCTCAAGAAAGTGGTTTTGATAAAACATACATAAAAGATTTGAGTTAATACCTTGCTTCCAACCAAGAGGACATTGAGTCCTTACTAATTGTATCATGGTGGGAATAATATAAACATTAATATTCAATCACATCTCAAGAACCAAATGATTCTTTTGAGAAACTCGTTATCAAACCTACCACAAGTGTGGCCACTATTATGGTTGAAATTATGATTCCATCCACCTTTAGATTTGGGGGAAACCCATGGTTTAAAATATATTTCTATGTATATGCCTAATCAACTAAATCATTCTAATATTTTTATATCTACACATATTGCACCACATACCTCATCTAATGAAAAATATGTCAATCAAACATTTATATTTCTATAGGCTAAGGTGTTTCAATTAGAGAAAGGTATACTAAAAGATATCCAATCATTGGATTATGATGATTTACTTCATAATGATTTAGCAAATGAAATTGCATCCTATGCCTTACCTACTGGATTCATATCTCCTAAAATACTTTGATATGAGGGTAAATGATATCTTAAACAACATTTAAGTTATTTCCATGTAACATGTTTAGATTATGACAATAATGATAAATTTATAACTAAAATCTTTCTAAGGAGCTTAAAATATTATGCTTTATGATGGTTTTATGATTTACTACTTGATATATGAATGATTTCAATCCTTTAATAGTTTTATTTCTCAAACACTTTGATATCAACATTGATGATAAAAATGTTTATGCATAAATTACTAAGCTCAAACATGTGACTAATGAACCTATTAGTGAAAAAATGCTTCGTTATAAGACTATGTTGGCTAAAGTGACTAATTTATTAGTATAAAATTAATTACAAGCCATTTAAAAAAAAATGATTCTTACATGATTAAATAATTTTTTATAAGTTTAAATCATTTAAAGAGATTCTCCATACTATAATATGTTGATAAGTCAAAATTATTTCTTTAACAAGCTTAAGTACACATATGTACCTACTATGATTTTTATAAATGAATTTAAAATCAAACCATACTACAAATCCAAGGTATCAAATACGAAGGCAAGATCAAAGATACTAGTCAATGTTATTTCTCAACTTGGTAAAAAAATTATTTTGTCAAATCAACCACAAAGGTAATTTTATAGATTACTAAAACAACCATAAAAAATATTACAAATGTTTTATGAATGTCAGTTAATCACTTTATCTCATCCATATTAAATTAACATGAGTAAACTATAAATAAAATACTTTGATAATGATGCATATTGTGATTATCATTGATTCAATGGTCATTCCATAAACAAGTGTTATAAATTCAAGCATCTCATTCTAGATTTAATTGAAAATAATGTCATAGAGGTAAAAACTCCTAGAGATGAAGCAAATCCTAAAAAATGAAAATTTAAAGCTAAATATTTTCATTGATCCATTTCCTAAACATGATACCAATAAATAAAATTCAAGTGTGCATCATACTTACAATTCCTATCCACCTCGTGCATCATATGATCACTCTTTAGATGGTATTATTGTTACAAAATTTTACATCGTATCCTACGATGATTTTGTATGATAGTGAAATAGTTGATGATGGTTTTTATCTTCATGATTTTTGGATAATAACTCATATTGATTAGAAAAAACCAATTAATAGTGTGCTAATTGATTATTGAGAATTACCTTGATTAATTCATTGAGATAGACACAAAGTGATATATAAGCACATACTAAAAGTGTTAGAACTTTAAATGGTAAATGAAAAGCCAATTTGGGTGATATTATGTTACCTATTCAAGTAAGTACTATTATAATATTTAATACATTAGTTTTTTTACCACAAAATATCATTTTTGATATGATATTTAGGTTCACATGGTTTCAAAAAAATCATGTTGTACATTCTATGGCTCATATATGTTTTAAATATATTTATTGTGATCAAGTTTTTACTATTTTAGGTATAAAGTGTGATTACAATATTTTAGGGATAAAGTGTGATTACAATGTATATTGAATGCTACCTTCTCCTTTCTATCCACCACCATTGTTCAATTATCATATAAGCAAAAGAAAAACATGATTTTGACAAGTAAGATATTTTTAATAAAAATGTGAAAAAGGTTAAAGTGCAAACATAGAAAAATCAAGTTTAAAGGAAAAATGTATATCCTTTTAAATAATATCATATACTTGTAACATATACTAATCATGCATCTCAAGACCAAAAATTGACACAATTGTATACATCTTCTCATGAGACTTCATGTAGTCTTACATTTTCTAGATCAATATCTCCTACTCAAGATCACATGAATGGCCATTTATATATAACTTTATAACTAAATATGAAACATGCTCTAATTATGCTATTGGCACACTACATAACCTTCTCTCAACTAAGGTAAGCTCTTTCTTGAATGGGTTTATTTATATCTTTATGGGATAATTGGATGGCTTGTGCATTATTAAAATAAAAAAATATTTGAAAAAAAATAAATACAAGATTGTACATAGTTTCTAGATTTTGCATCTTCTTATATTTGTTTGAGTTTTAAATCACATGATCCACTGGATTTCATTGAATTTTTGGCCTCTCAACCCTTTTATTTTCCTTTCCAGGTCTAGACAATATCAAAAAAATGTTTAATCTTGCCAACAATGAAATTAATCTATATTCATGCATATTTTTCCATAATTTCTATTGTCATAGGCCAAACTTGAGGATTGACTAGATATGATATAATGCATGAAGGTGAATATGTATGGAGTATTGAAATCATGAACACATGAGAGGAATAAACTCACAATGTACAAAATCATTCAAATTAAATAACATTCTTAGTTACTTGTAGATTAATTAGCGAAAATATTTAGGAAAGGTACATATATATATGGAAGATAGACATGTCCTCACATCCTCATGAATAGGGGATTATCTTTCAAATAACCTAAAAGACACTTAAGTTATACCTAATCAAGATAACTAGACCATGTAGGTAAAACCACATAATGGGAAAAATCCTACACTAATGCCCCCTTAAGCACTAGCTTAGGTGGGTAGACAAATTGAGTTCTACCACAAAGGCCTAATGAATTACCTAAGTGCATATAAAAATAAAGAAAACTAGAAGTCCCCATAGAATATGTCAAAGCTTCTTATAGTATATCTTGAAAAATGACCAAGGTCAATGATGAGTCCTTTACTTGAAGACTAAATAAGATCCATTCGCATCAAACATTGTTTCTTCCCTTTTCTAAAAAAATAATCTGATAGGTGTATTGAAAGTCTACCCATTACAAAATGGAAGATGGAGGTAGTAATACGAAGATCTCTAAGTATGATCTAAATGTGAAGTATGGCACTAGTATGGAAAAATCATGCACAAGAACTAAATGTAATACCACTGAAGTAAACCTATCAAAATAATGGCATGAAACATTTGGTGAAATAATTGTGAAATGTGGAGCATGGCTCAAAAACTCTTGAAATTGAAGAAGAGACTATATATGAATCACATAGATCTACAAAATTAGTATTTTTAGGAAGAGACGAGTCATAAATGCTCTTAATAAGTGTACTCTCACTATCAATGGAGACACTATACCCCTCAAATATACAATTATGTAATGGATTTAAAAGAGAAATATCTCAAATAGGAATGGATTTAAAATATAAATTAGGATAGCTAAGGTCTACCAGAATCTCATCCACTAGTGGTCACTTGATAAAAGGAAGATCACTATCCATCAATAATGTCTCATCACAATAAATAAAATTAGGAAGAGAGATTAAAATAGTCTATAAAGATACAATAGGAAGAGGAGGAGGAGTGATGTAAGTCTTAGCAAGATATCTAAAAAAAGATTGAATAATAATCCAAATAGTGTAGGGAATTTTTGTGTGTTCCACATGATAACGAATATCCATGAAAGCATTCAACATTAAGTGACCAAGAACCTTGTCACAAGTGTTATCCCACTTATTTTAATGACCTAAGTTAGTAGGGGTAGGAATTTGTCTATATAGGAATGAAGTATGATTATTTTTCATGAGTAAGGGTTCCATATATGCATGTCAAGATGTATAGTGAATATTTACAATAATAACCACTAGTGTAGGATCAAATATCTTCATAAAATGTTGTCTTTAAATTAAATATGACATGACTGAGATTAGAGACACCAAAGAAGTGTAGTGATAAAAACACTACATAAGAAATAATGAATGTTTAACAAACATACATTAGGTTTAGCTAATAATGAGTCCATAAAATATAATAAAAACTTGTGTAATAGTCACCAAATCCCCCTTGATATTTCATATATTAGAACTTTATAATTGAGTGCATATACAATCATCACATTTAAGTGTGTATATAATCAACATGTATATAGAAGCAACACAAGTATGCAAAAAGAGAAGAAATGTAACCTAATAAAAAACTATAGAGGATCAATTTTACAATGACTTAGAATATCATAAATGCATAGAGATAAAAAAAACATTCACTTTAAAAAAATATTATACATAAAAAGGAGCTATAGGTTGAACATTATGCGAGTTTGAAATTCTTTAAAAAAACTTCACCTTGCAAAATGAAAATTTTGGGCTTGCAAAAAACATGACTCAGCTTTTCATTGAAAATTTAATCCCCCTTTACATTTTTGTGACCAAAGGCTTAATTTCCATGTGACCAGGGAATGGGGGTGAGGATAAAATTCCAAAACACTAAACCTACACATAAAATCTTAGATCTACAAAATGTAGTAAGGCTTCCTCCAAAAGCAATAAAGACACACTATGTTTTTGGAAAATCCTAATGAAACCAAAAAAAAAATTCTCTTATACCACAATATGGTATGGATATGCACTAAATCTAAAAAATTGCCATCAAATCCTCCAAAATAGTAAAAAATGGCATGCCACAAAACTAGGTTGTGTTTTCAGTTAATCCTAGGGTTTTGGCATCTTATGAATCCAATGGTGTTATAAATATTTCATTTGTAGACCTTGGAAATAAATATCTACATAATTTTTTTTAAACCCCACCAAACCCTTAAAAACAAAAATCACAAAGAATACCAAGAAGGAGATAGAATGCAAGCGGTATCACAATAAAAATCTATGGCCTTCATCTACGAGCACTGATATGATACTATGTTAGAGTGGGCCACACTTGAGGATTGACTAGATAATATATAATGCATGAAGGTGAACCTATATGAAGTAGTGAAATTATGAATACATGAGATGAATAAACTCACAATGTACAAAAGCATTCAAATGCAACAATATTCCTTGGTGATTCTAGATTAATTAGCCAAATCTATTTATGAAAGGTACATATATAACAAGAATATAGGCATTTCCTCACATCCTCATGAATGTGGGATTATCTTTCAAAATGATCTAAAATACACCTAAGTAAGCTAACTAGACCATGTAGGTAAAACCACATAGTGGTAAAAAGCCTACACTAATAATTTCATCATTTTTTCCACTAGATTGAATCAACCAAATTAGGATGGAAGCATTGACTACTACTGTCCTAGTGGTTGATCTTGTCATTTTAATATTTCTACCCAAAACTTGCATTTCTAGAACATAAAGCCATAATTCTATCAATTTCTATATTATTCATGCAATAGCAGTATATAAATTCTATTTTTTCATGAAAAAAAATCTTTGTTTTCAAGATATATTTTTCATACATATGTCATCTTTCAAAAAGTGTATATTTGATGAAAATGAGAATGTACAATCAATTACTTTCATACATTTTTTGATCTCCTGTAGATTTAAAATAGTTCCAATTCACATTACATAAGGGGAAAGTTTATTATAGTACATATATTTCATTTCCACTTATTGCAAACTATACAAAATTAATATCCTTTCTTCTATTTTTGAAACCCTGGTTTTATTTCAGTATTTGCTGTTTTTGATTTTATATATTACCAAAATATTAAAAAGATCATATATTCTCAAAAATGTAAAATATCCAAATATTGTCAAAAATATAAAATTAGGACTTGAACATGATTAATAATATATCTTACATCTTTGTAATATGTTCTTTATCTCATGATTAGTAGATATCATATTCCTTATATATCACACATGTATTTTATTGGTATCCATGAGGTGTTGTGTAGGACGTACAAGAATTTTAACATATTAATATGTTAGAATATCCTCTATCTATTGGCCTTCCTAAGTTGGGATCATCTTACTCACAAGAGATAATATGTAGGTGTTATCATTATATAACCCTTATCAATTATTTGCATGTCATAATATCAATTATATCTTATATAGTGTACATGAACATGTTATTTTATAGGGTATGGTTACATGAAATATGCATAGCTTAGAATAATTTATCTAATTCTATGTTCCATCAATGTTTATTACTTATACGTAATAGATTGAAACTTTATTTTCCTATTATGTTCGTTATTTTCTCTAACATGGGACTCTTTTCTTGATGCATCTATAAGAGATTTTATTTGTTTTTTTTATATTTGAACATGTCCTTGCTTTGGCCCTTGGCCCTATGTGTCATGTGAAACATTTGAATATGTCCTTGATTTGGCCATTGGCCCTATATGTGTGTGACATTTGAACATTCCCCTTTTCTTCAATATTATTCATGTGTGTCATGTGTGAAATTTTTGCTTTGTGACATTTGAACATGTCCCATGTATGCATCACTTGGCCTTGTCACTTGAAATTTATATCATTTTTGCTTATTATGTGTGTGATTTTTTACCTTTATGAGTTTGATAAGTTACATGATTCATATCATACACTCCTAAAGTACTAAGATGCTAATTTCATGATATTAATTAATATATTTTATAAGACTTGCTTCTTAAGATCTATACAAAATTTTAATTTTTCCTATGCTATCACTTTTCTATATGCTACAATTTTCAATGATAACATCTTAATACACATGTTTCAAGTTAAATTTTATTTTGAGATGAGTTAAATTTTAGGACCCCAATTTTAATTTTATAATTTTAAATTTTATGTGATTTCTCATTTAAATTAGAAATAAGAGTGCATATGTAATGGGATATTATGCCATAATATGTACCAATAACTGAATTTTTAATTTTAAACTTTGAAATTATGATTACTCTTGAAAATGGCTTATGTCATGCATGAGAAGCTCATTGAAATGCCCCCCTTTTGAGATGAGTGAATTTTTAGAATAAAGTCACTTCACCTCAAAATGGGGGCATTTCAATGGGATTATCATGCAGGAAATAAGCCATTTTCAATAGTAATCATAGTTTCAAAGTTTCACATTGAAAATTTAGTTATTAACACATATTATGGGGGGATATCCCTTTTTATATGCACTCATATTTCTAGTTTCAATGAGAATTCATATACAATTTTTAAATATAAATTTAAAAGGGGGGCATGATATAGTTTTGTTCTAAATTTCTTAGTTGTGAACATGGTAAAAGCATGGGTTACTCCATTCTCTTGTAATCATTCTTTCAAATACCATTATATACTAGGACATACTAGGGTTTTTCAATTAAATCTACAATCCATCTGTAGTGGTTGATTAAGGTTACTTACATAATGAATGACTTTGAGTCATTGAGCACTCCAATTTTATGAGTGTGAATCTATTAGGATTATAATCCATTTACATTATTGGATTACAAATGTGGAAAAAAATAATCAAGTTTAAACATTCATCAATGAGTAGTATTTTCACTTCAAAAGAGAAAATGCAATTTGTGGCTTGATCACCCCAAATTTTATCCAACAGTTTGGTTAAGGAACCATATTTTCTAAGTTCTTCATGGGAGATCTAATTCTCCAATGCTTTAAGGAATAATCATCACCAAAAAAAGTTACAAAAATAACATGGATGTCACACATACATGTGTATTCATTCCAAATTCTCATTTTAATTTTTAAGTTACTCAAATACAACATATTTTCAATTTAGAAAAAAGATATTTAAAATTACAATTGTCAAAATTCAAGAAAAGTTTCAAATTTTCAAATTCAAGTTTTCAAATGAATAAAATAACTATTATGTCAGATCACTCCAATATATCTAAATGTCCAAGAAATGCAAGAAACCCTAGTAGTAGGTGAGATCAATGCAAAACAAAAGTGAGTTTCATATTAGTCCATTAGTTAAAAAGTGCAAAAATAGGTACATTATATAGTGAGATATTAGATCACCAAAAATTTAAAAACTTGATTCACTATTATAAAACACATTAAGCATATTTTACCCTAATGGACTTAATAACCCTAATCAACCTTACTAACAACCATGTATGTAAAACCACAAATAGGAGAAATCCTACATTAACACTCCTATGAAGCATAACATAGGTGGGTATAAGAATTAAGTCTTGGAAGCAAGGCCTGATAAGTTACCTAAGAATAATTCAACTCCCATAAGGTAGATAAAAGGAGAAAACCCATAACAAAAAAATCATCTCCAAAAAAGATCAAAGAAGAAATAGTGCATGCTCTAAGGACATCAATTATATTTTAAAATGAATCCATAAAGGAGAGAAATAGAGAACATAAAGAGATGAGCTAAGAAGTCTCCGTCTAATATTTTTAATTTTTATATAGTAGAGCTCACAAAATTATGAATATAGCTGACAAGATCCTCTATCTCAAAATTGAATAAGTTCCATCTACATCAAAAAATGTTTATTCCCTTTACCAAAAGAAGAATACAAATGTTGTAATAGAATTCTGACCATTACAGAATCGAAGATGAAGGTATAAGTATGAAGGACTCTGAGTAGGGTCCAAAACATAAGTGTGTCATAGGTCTAGTAAGATCATGCATAAGAAATAAATGTAATGCCACTAAAGTGAACCTTTTAGAATTAGGTGTACTAAAGAAACGATCACCCTAAAATAGTGAATGTGTCCACCACGTGCTTGATATATCTTCAACCAAAGTGTGATTCCTATACAAATAAATATTATACTAATTCAAAGTATGAGGACCAATTTCTCTATGAAATGATAATGTAATGGAAGAAGAGGCTAAGAAGTGTAGACACCTAAATCTGGACACAACTGACTTCTAACCATACTTTAGACTGATTACTACCCACCATTACAAATTAAGCCTAAGAATCATTGAACGTCCCAAATTTGTTCATGCATCATTCATAAAATATCAGAATCATGTTAAAGAGTCCTTATTTGGGCTATTATACCTAATAAAACAATAAACTCTCATGGATTCATCCCTAATCACCTTGTAACATAACAACTATCAATTTGGCCTATAGAACCATTAAGTGAGGCACTTGAACAAATATTGAAAGAGCTAAAATGCTAATCAAAATTAATTATCTAAATAAATAAGAATAAATTCTTAGTTGAATTACCTGTTTTTAAATTATTATACACACAAAGGGGTTTTGAAAAGGTGCAATACATGAAGGTGAGCAGGAGGGTGCGACAGGGTAGGGTGCGATAGGGTAGGGCATGACAGGGCAGAAAGCAGGGCACAGCTACAGGGAAGTGCTTGGACTATAGCAGGCATCCTAGGGAGCACATAGCAGTGGGAAGGCTCCACTTTTACAAGGTTTAGGTTCTTTTGTTACTCTTGAGCAACCAAGTATGTGCATCCCCAAAGTCAACGGCTGTCTGGAAAGATGCAAGGAGAGGCCCAAGCTAGTTATACCAATGGAAATAATTGCTAAAGACATTGAATACTATTCCAATCACTCCCTGTACTACAATTTTGTAGGGCTTAAGATGTCACTATTATTCCTAGAAGCATGGGCTCAGAGGATGTGGGCATCGAAAGGAGAAATGGATATTACATTGCTAGCTAATAGCTATATCATGGTCATTTTTACCTGTATAACAAATTGTCAAAGAGTTTTTGCTAGAGGTCCTTACTTCCATAATCAAGTGGGACTATTTATCAAGCCATGGCATGTCAGTTTCGTACCTTCAGAGGAACTACCAAACTGTACCCTAATGTGGGTGCGTCTATCCCACTTTTTGGTGGAATGCTACTGAGAAGACACTCTCCAATTGCTTGCATCCTTGCTGGGAAGGCCAGTCGGTTCCTCAATGTCACTCCTAGGGAAAAAGGTAATGACTTATGCCCACATTTGTGTTAAAATTAATCTTAGTAAGCCATTACCAGATGCTATTGAAATGAGTGCAGGCCCTTTTTCATGGGTACAATAGCTGGATTATGAAACCCTCCCTTTCCGCTGTCATCTATGTCATGCTTATGGGCATTTGTAGTGATGGTGTCCCACCTCAAAATCCACTGCACGTCAGCCAGCTCAATCTAATCACACTCCTAGTACTGACAAGGAAAGGGTTTCGATTCCAAGTGAGGTGCCTAAAACTAATGGTTTTATGCTGGTTAAAGGCCGATATAGAAATAGAGGCCAAAATGGTCCTTGAAGGAAAGACAATTAGATGACTCACTCAATAGATTTAAAATATTGGATGACCTTAATCAGTAGGAGGTGAATCCCAGGTTGATTATTTTAGACTAAGGGATTGAGGGACCAGCTCAAGATACCAATGCTTCAGGGGCTTTAATTAAAACACAAGATGTTGGAGATTGTCATATGGATATAGACTAGTAGCTGATAATTTTAGAAGGAATGATTTCCTTAGTTGCTCCCCTTAAAGAAGATGGAAATATGCCCCTTACTAGGAAAATTGGGGACTCAGAGGTAGCAAGAAGCAGTAAATCTTCTCCTCATCTTGGACTTCCAAAAAAAGACCTTAAGAAAGGAGGGGGAGAGAAATCTAGAAAGCCTGCCAGAAAAAAGGACCTAGAAAAGATCAAGCTAATGGGAGAGACTTTGGTGGAGTCAGGGTTAGTAAAGACTCTGGATGCACACTTTTTGAACCCTCTAAAATGATTATAATATCTTGGAATGTAAGGGGTCTAAAAAATATCCCCAGACAAAATGATGTTCACAACCTGATTAAAAGTCATAGGCCAGATGTCCTTTTCTTGCAGGAGATTGAGCTTTTAGTTGAAGACATGTCTAGACTAGCACCCAAGTTGTGGAGGCAAGGAAAATGTCAATGCATTGGCACTATTGGATACTCAGGAGGACTAGCTTGTCTATGGAACCCATGAAAGATTGGCCTCATAGGCTAGCCGACTTCTAAGTACTCCATGACTATGATTGCTTCTAGCTTTGAGATGGGGGAATTCATTCTCTTCTCCAATATTTATGATCCCAATGATTGGCAGGGTAAAAACTCCTTATGGGGCCACATAAGTTTTGTTTGTAGCCTGGCCCCCTTCCACCCTTGGATTATGGCAGGTGATTTTAATGCTATTCTTGATTTTATTGAAAAGAGTGGTGGCACGTCAAGGCTAGACCCATCTGCTTTGCTAATGCACAACTACATTGAAATTTTGAATTTAGTTGACGTCAGGCCCAATAATGGATAGTTTACCTAAAACAATCATAGGAGTGGAAAACATTGTATAGCTAAGAGACTTAACCATTTTTTGGTCTCAGCTTATTGGGTTGGAGGTATGTGGTCTATGAGGTCTGAAATTTTGGTCTGGAGAGGATCAGACCATTGGCCCATCAAGCTTAATAGTGTCTCATAGTATCACCTATGCTCTCCTTCCTTCAGATTTCAACTCATGTGGCTACGGGATCAATCTCTACATGAGTGTGTTTCTAATTGGTGGCATTGGGGTAGGCCTATCCATGGTACGGTGATGTACATTTTTGCCAAAACACTGCAATATGTGAAGTACAAGCTCAAGCAGTGGAATCACCAAAGTTTTGGGAACATTTTCCATGTTAAGGCTACTACACAAACCAAGCTTGATGGTATCATGAGAATAATAAGGGAAGAAGGACTGACTGAAGACTTACTGCAAGAAGAAACACAGGCTGTGAAAGACTTGGAGGAATGTGAGCTATGGGAGGAAATTTTTTTGGAAGCAGAAAGCTCAGGTCCAATGGCTCCAGGAGGGGGACAGAAATACATCCTTTTTCTTCAATTCATCCAAAGCCAAGAGACATGGCAATTCTATTTTGGCCCTAGTCAATGAAAGAGGTGAGCGGCTTAACTCCTTTCTGGCAATTTTAGAGGAGGTAGTGCAGTACTTCTCTACTCTCTTCAGGGAATATGTTAATGGGGAATCACCGGAAGAAGCTTAGGTTCTCTTCTGCATTCCATCATTGGTGATGCATGAAATGAATGAAAATTTAATTAAACCAATCACACTTGGAGAGCTTGAGGAAACCATTGATCAAATGAAAAAAGGGAAAGCGACTGGACCTTACGGCTTCCCAGCTGAATTCTACCAAGAATTCTAGGATATCATCAAACTTGACCTTTTAGCTATTGTCCAAGAATCTCAATGGAATAAGCAAATGCTTAAGGCTACAAATGTGACCTATCTTGCTCTCATACCCAAATACGAAGGTGCTAATAGGCTAAGTCAATTCTGCCCTATATCCCTTTGCAATGTTGTTTACAAAATTATATCTAAAATCATTGCAGATAGGTTAAAAAAGGGTTGAGTGTTATGATCTCAGAAGAGTAGAGTGGTTTTGTGGAAGGCAGGCAAATCCTGGATGGTATTGTTATTATTGTTGAGTCCATTCACTCCATGGCCAGCTCAAAAGATAAGGTGATGTTCATTAAATTGGACATGGTGAAAGCCTTTGATAGGGTCAGATGGTCATTCCTGTGGAAGGTTCTTAGTGCTTTTGGCTTTGTGGATGAATGGACTCAATGGGTCATGAGCTGCATTTCCTCAGCTTCCTTCTCAGTGCTTATCAATGGAGAACACATGGAGCTTTTTGGTGCTACAAGAGGGCTACAACAAGGTGATCCTCTATCTCCGTACATTTTTCTTCTCCTTGCTAAAGGTTTGGGGAGGTTGATTAGCAAGAATAGAGAGGAAGGACATATCCAAGGATGGTGATGGGGAGGGGAATTGTCAGTGCAATCACACCTACAATTTGCTGATGACACTACCCTTATGGGCATGGCCACAATGACTGAAGTTACTAATTTATGCAAGGTGTTAGATGTTTATCTAATGGCCTCGGGAAAAAAGGTCAATGAAGATAAGTCATCCATCTTCTTCTTCAACACTTCAGGCCCTATTCAGCAGCAGATAACGAGGACTCTACATTTTTAGATTGGGACTCCCCCCTTGATTTACTTGGGTATCCCTATCTCGGCTGGCCATACATCCAAATAATCTTGGCAGACTATTTTGGAGAAATTTCGAGTGAAAGTGAATCATTGGACATTAGGGGTTATCATTTGTGGGCTGGGTTTAACTTATCCAATCTATGGTGTAGGCTTTACCTATCTATAGGTGTATGCTCTAGGTTGCCCTGATGGGAATCATTAAGGAGTTTGATTTGGTTACCAAACAATTCTTATGGGTTGGTAGTCTAAACTCCACTAAATGGAGCCTTATTAGATGGGAGATTGTTTGCAGCCCCAAACAATATGGCAGGCTCAGTCTGAGGTAGACAGACTTAAATGGTATTGCTTTGGTAGCCAAACTTTATTGGTGATGGTGCACCGAACAAGACAAGGCTTGGGCCAGAATTCTCTCACAAAATTACTACTCCAGAACCATTTAGAGGGACATTCCTCACTATCCACTTATTGGGAAAGGTTCGGCAATATGGGGTACTCTCAAAAAAGGGGCTGCTCTCATCAAGGATGGCTTATTTTGGATTTGTAAACAAGGATCCAAGGCTCTCTTTTGGTCTGACTCTTGGGATGGTTATCCTCCCATCATTTCTCAATTTCCAAATTTTTCAAACCTTTGTCAGAGATTCCTTGATGTTGGTTGGTCTCGAGTGAGTGACTTCAAAATTTACATTACACAAGGACAAGTGGAGGTAGCTCGCTGGAAAGCACCTAAAACTTGGCCTATTAATGGGATGTGGGAAGAGAATGAGGAGCTATTGAGCATCCTTTCTAGGCATTGTTGTAGTCCTCTTCAGGAAGAGGATGAGCTAGCTTGGTCTCCCAATCCCAAGGGAGCTTACACAGTTTCATCTGGATATCAGGCTTTACTTCTTCAGAGATTGGGTAGGGGGAAGTGCATTGGTGGAGACAGGTCTGGAATAAATTCACATGGCCTAAATGCAACTATTTTTCTTGGATGCTAGCTTGGAATAAGTGCTTGACCTAGGACAATCTCCAAAAGAGAGATTTCTAAGGCCCTTCAGTATGTGTTATGTGTGAAGCAGCCGAGGAGGATTCAACACACCTTTTTTGCGATGCCCCTTTGCCTTGCAACTCTGGCATTATTGGTGGGATGTTTGGTAGTGCCCATGTTTTCATGCTCAATCTATGGTCAATTTTTGGAATGGAATGGGAGAACCCCCCTCAAGGATGCCCTTCCTGCAAGACATATGGCTGGGCAGCCCCATTTTTTTGTTTTGGCAAATCTGGCTTGAGAGAAATAGGCAAATTTTTTGAGGGGTGAGGGTCATGGCATAGCAAGTATGGCAGAAGGTGGTGGGGATGATCTAGGAAACCATCCAAGTAAAGAGCACGATCTACCTTCCTTTGACCAAACAGGATGCTCAAGTGGTGGCACGACTTGGATTCTAGCAATTAACTAGTAAGCCAACGTGTGTCAGGAGGAGCAACCAGGTCAAGGAGCAAATTCTCAGGACTGGTCAATGGCAATGCCCCCTAGTGGGATTTTCAAGATCAATACGGATGGTTCCTCCAGAGGTAATCTGGGACCCGTGGGTACTGGAGGGATAGGAAGGGATTTTGAAGGTATGGTGATTTTTCTTTTTGCAGTTCCTGAGGGGCTACAAACCATTAACATGATGGAAGGCCAGGCCATTATTTATGCCCTTGAGAAGGCCTAGGCATTAGGTTGGCATAGGATTATCTGTGAATCAGACTCTTAAGTCTTGATTAACCTATTCATTAAGAGGAAAGTGGTGGACATCAATTGACAACTATCTCTGATTGTGCAATAGATTTTGTGGATTTGCTCACTTATGGATAGCATTACTTTTGCTCACATTTCATGTGAATGGAATAGGGTAGCAGATTTTTTGGCTAAATGGGTGTTGTTAGGGTGTGGAGCTAAAAACTTCACCAAGGAGCATTCATTATCAGGTTCGGGTCAACACAGACACCGGCGTTGATCAGGAGCGACCGACGTCGGTCATAGGCAGTTGCAGAGACACCGATGTCGACAGAGGGTCGGCCGACGGCAGTCACAGGCAAGCAGCAGGAACCAACGTCGGTTACCTGCGTGTCTAGAAAGCTATTTCCATGGACAGAAGCGAGTGTTTGCATGATAAGTTTGAGTTGGAGTCTCAAGCTCGCGTCTCTATTATTGGCATTACTATTTTTAGAGCCCTTGTTCAAGTGGCTTAACTGCTTGTTGGATGTACATGCTCATGTCTCCTAATTCTATATGTAGAATTAGATCTTCTTAGCTTTGTAGTAGTTATTGTTGTAGAGAGTGAATTATTGTAATTCATTGTGTGAGAAGAACAATACAGAATTGAATCAATCCAGGCTTATTGGAGTTGATTGTTCTTGAGAGAGAGAGCTCTTGAGGAATAGAGATCTATTGAGAGATCTATACATCTAGGAGAGGTGTGGAAGAAAGAAGCTTTCTTCAATTGTATTCCTTTTGTAAAGAGTTTGTTAATACAAGTTTTCAGGGTGTTTTCTTGTATCTCTTATTCTTGCTATTATCATTCTAATTACTTGTCAATCTGGTTTAATTCCACATTTATTGCTGTCATAATTGTAATCTATTGTTGGATTGATCCCCCAACAAGTGGTATCAGAGCCTTGGTTACAGGTTCAGAGCTTGATAATTGCTATCAAAGTTCAGGTTCACTAACAGGTGGTTCAGATCTGTGTAGTGTGTATTGATTATAGGTTCTCACAGGAGTTTCTACAGGGATTTCTATTTGAGTGGGAGAAGCAATGGCAGATGAAAGTAAATTGAGAATGGAAAAGTTCAATGGCAAAAATTACCAACACTAGAGAATGCAGATAGAGGACTATCTATATCAAAAAGATCTCTACTTACCATTAGGAGGTATTGCAAAGAAGCCCAAAGACATGGAGGATGAAGAATGGGAAGTTCTTGACAGAAAGGCTCTGGGTTCTATAAGACTGAGTCTAGCATCCACTGTGATATCCAATTTATCACAGGCAAAGTCTACGATAGAGTTGATGACTACGTTAGCAAATTTGTATGAAAAACCCTCAGCTTCCAATAAGGTATATCTTATGAAGCAGTTATTTAATTTGCATATGAATGAAGGTGGATCTGTGTCTACTCATCTGAATGATTTCAATGGTATTGTGAATCAATTAAGTTCAGTAAATATAGTGTTTAATGATGAGATAAAAGCTCTTTTGATATTATGTTCTTTGCCTGAAAGCTGGCATGGCTTAGTAATGGCAGTAAGTAATACTGCATCTGCATCAAATATTTTGAAAGTAGAGGATGTTGTTAGTGTTATCTTGAATGAAGAAATACGCAAGAAAAGCATAGAAGAGGCATCTGGGAACGCTTTAAGTTTTGAGAGCAGGGGAAGGCAGAAAGAGAAGAGCAAGAAAGGCAGAGCAAGATCCAAATCAAAGGGGAAAGGCAGATCTAAATCCAAAAATGGCAGAAGGCCACAATGCTGGAATTGTGGAAAGATGGGGCACATAAGCAGAGATTGTTGGTCAAAGCCTAAGGAGGACAACCAGCACGAAGGAAAGGAAGAAGCCAAGATTGCAGGTATTGCACAGGACGCTTTAATTTTCTCTCTGCATAATAATATAGAATCTTGGGTATTAGATTCTGGTGCATCTTTTCATGCTACTCCTAACAGGGAATATTTCAGTGACTATATCCATGGAGATTTTGGAATAGTGTATCTAGGGGATGATGAGCCCTGTAAAACAATTGGCAAAGGTAAAGTGCAGCTGAAGATGCAGAATAGCAACAAATGGGTGTTGAGAGATGTGATGCATGTTCCTAGCTTGAAGAGAAATTTGATTTTTGTAGGAAAGTTAGGGGATGAGGGTTGTATAGTAACTCTCACAGTAGAATCTTGGAAGGTGACCAAGGGTTCACTTGTTATGGCCAGAGGTAAGAGAGAAGGTACTCTCTATTTGTGTAATTGTGTTACTAACAAATCTCCTTCTGTATTATCTACTTCAGATGTGGACGCTAAATTGTGGCACTCAAGGCTTGGCCACATGAGTGAGAAGGGGATGTCAATTCTTAAGTCTAAAGGTATGCTTTCAGATTTAAAAGGCATAGATCTAGAGTTTTGTGAGCACTGTGTATTTGGAAAACAGAAAAGGGTTAGTTTTCTCAAAACTAGGTCTACTAAGAAGAGGCACAAGTTGGAGCTTGTTCACACAGACGTGTGGGGACCGACTCAGGTTGCTTCCATTGGAGGATCACAGTACTATGTATCTTTCATAGATGATGCCACAAGGAAGGTATGGATCTATTGTATTAGAAAGAAATCTGATGTATCTGATACTTTTAAAGTTAGGAAAGCTATGGTTGAGAATGAAATAGGTAAAAGATTAAAGTGCCTGAGATTAGACAATGGCGGTGAGTTCTGTAGTCATAAGTTTAGAGATTATTGTTACATGCATGGAATCCATAGGCAAAGGATGGTTCCAAGGACACCTCAGCAGAATGGTATTGCTGAAAGGATGAACAGGACAATAGTGGAGCATGCAAGATGTATGAGATTGCATGCCGGTTTGCCCTTACAGTTTTGGGCACAAGATGTTGACACTGCAGTGTACCTGATTAACAGAGGACCCTCTACAGCTCTGGATGGTGGTATTCCAGAAGAGGTATGGACAGGTAAAAAGGTTTATCTCTCATATCTCAAAGTTTTTGGTTGTGAAGCCTTTGTGCATATAGACAAGGAAAATAGAAAGAAGCTTGATGCTAAGTCTATGAGATGCACGTTTATTGGCTATCGCTCAGATGATTTTGGTTACAGATTGTGGAATCTAGAAACTAACAAGGTAATTAGGAGCCGTGATGTTGTTTTCAACGAAAGAGTGATGTATTGTGATTAGCTAAGGAAGTTGAATCAATCTGAGCAGAGCAATGGTGAATTGGATGAGGTAAAAGTCCAAGATGAGCTGGCGGGAAAAAGAAATAATCACTTACAGGAAAACATAGAGACCGACATCGGTAGGTTAGGAACCGGCATCGGCAGGACAGAAACCGGCGTCGGCCATACAGAGACCGACGTCGGCCGTACAGGTACCAAGGTCGGTCAAGTAGAATCGACATCGGCCAGTAACAGGTCTAGAGGTGACCGAGGTCGATCACTGTCAAAGAATTTGGGTGGACAGCGTGTTGTGGACGAGTCTCAGACACCCATCAGGAGGTCAAAAAGGGTGAGTAAGCCTCCAATTAGATATTCTCCTTCTTTATTCTATTTATTTCTAACTGATGGTGGAGAACCAGAGAGTTTTGAAGAAGCAATACAGGTGGAGTCCAAGAGTGAGTGGGAGCGTGGCATGGTTGAGGAGTTGGAGTCCTTAAGAGAAAACCAAACATGGGATTTGGTTGAATTGCCAGCTGGTAAGAGAACACTTAAGAACAGATGGACCTACAGGTTGAAGGAAGGTGAGAATGTACAGATGAGATATAAGGCCAGATTAGTGGTAAAAGGATTTGCACAAAAGCTAGGTATCGACTTTGGTGAGATTTTTTCTCCTGTTGTTAAAATGACTTCAATAAGGGTTGTATTGTCTTTGGTTGCTTTTGAGGATTTGCATCTTGAGCAGCTAGATGTTAAGACAGCGTTTCTTCATGGAGATTTGGATGAGGAAATATATATGGAACAGCCAGAAGGATTCGAGGTCAAGGGTAAGGAGAAGTTTGTGTGCAGGTTGAAGAAAAGCTTGTATGGCCTCAAGCAAGCTCCTAGGCAATGGTACTTAAAATTTGACAGGTTTATGACTGAGCATGGCTACAGTAGGTGTCAATTAGACCATTGTGTGTATTTCAAGAGATTTGATAACGGTAGATATATTATTCTATTGTTGTATGTAGATGACATGCTGGTTGCAGGATCTCACATGTAGGATATCTCAGAGCTTAAGGTAAAATTAGCTCAAACGTTTGCTATGAAGGATTTGGGAGCAGCATAGAAAATCCTTGGCATGAGCATTAAGAGAGACAGGAAAAATCATAGGTTGATATTGTCTCAAGAAGACTATGTGGACAAGGTGTTGAAATGGTTCAATATGCAGGATGCTAAACCGGTAAGCACACCTTTGGCTAGACATTTTAAGTTGAGTAAAGAACAATGTCCTAATTCATATGATGAGGTAGAGTACATGAGTAAGGTTCCATATTCTTCTGCAATAGGGATTTTGATGTATGCAATGGTGTGTACTAGACCGGATATTGCCCAAGCAGTGGGAGTGGTAAGTAAGTATATGGCCAATCCAGGTAAGGAACATTGGAAAGCAGTTCAGTGGATCCTTAGATATCTAAGAGGAACTAGTAGTAGGCACTTGTGTTATGGAGGTTCAGATACTTCTCTACATGGCTATGTAGATTCAGATATAGCAGGTGATTTGGATGGCAGGAGGAGCACTACAGGTTATGTTTTCACTGTAGGTGGAATGGCGGTTAGCTGGATATCTAAGTTACAGAAGGTTGTTGCCTTGTCAACTACAGAAGTAGAGTATATTACAGCCACAGAAGCTAGCAAGGAGATGATATGGATGACACGGTTCATGGATGAGCTCGGTAGGGAGCATGAGAGTTTTAGATTGTATAGTGACAGTCAGAGTGCAATCCATTTGGGTAAGAATTCAGCCTTTCATTCAAGAACAAAGCATATACAGCTAAGGTATCACTTCATACGACAGGTATTGGAAGATGGTGAGTTGAAGCTGGAGAAGATCCATACAGATAGGAATCCTGTTGATATGTTAACCAAGCTGGTTACAAAGGAGAAGTTGAATCTTCATTCAACTTCTGTTGGTCTTCATGATTGAGTTGAAGATGGTGGAGCTAGAAGATGTTGCTGTACAGGTATTGGTGCAGCTGTTTATCTCCAAGTGGGAGATTGTTAGGGTGTGGAGCTAAAAACTTCACCAAGGAACATTCATTATCAGGTTCGGGTCTACACAGACACCGACGTTGATCAGGAGTGACCGACGTCGGTCACAGGCAGTTGCAGAGACACCGACGTCGGCAGAGGGTCGACCGACGGCGGTCACAGACAAGCAGCAGGAATCGACGTCGGTTACCTGCATGTCCAGAAAGTTATTTCTGTGGACAAAAGCGAGTGTTTGCATGATAAGTTTGAGTTGGAGTCTCAAGCTTGCATCTCTATTATTGGCATTACTATTTTTAGAGCCCTTGTTCAAGTGGCTTAACTGCTTGTTGGATGTACATGCTCATGTCTCCTAATTCTATATGTAGAATTAGATCTTCTTAGCTTTGTAGTAGTTATTGTTGTAGAGAGTGAATTATTGTAATTCATTGTGTGAGAAGAACAGTATAGAATTGAATCAATCCAGGCTTATTGGAGTTGATTGTTCTTGAGAGAGAGAGCTCTTGAGGAATAGAGATCTATTGAGAGATCTATACATCTAGGAGAGGTGTGGAAGAAAGAAGCTTTCTTCAATTGTATTCCTTTTGTAAAGAGTTTGTTAATACAAGTTTTCAAGGTGTTTTCTTGTATCTCTTGTTCTTGCTATTATCATTCTAATTACTTGTCAATCTGGTTTAATTCCACATTTATTGTTGTCACAATTGTAATCTATTGTTGGATTGATCCCCCAACAGGTGTTAGACCAATTAGATGGTGGAAACATTGAGGATTGGGGGTCTCTCTCCCCGACATTGCGTTTTGATTTGGAAAGAATTTTGGAGGCTGATAGGGAGGTTCATAATATTGTCTAGTTGGGCGTGTGCCTAGTTTTTTGGTTTTGCTACTTTCTTTTGGGGGTTTTTGCTTCCCATTCTTCTTGTCATGATTTTATTTACTTATTAATATTATTTTTACCCCTTTTTAAAAAAAATTACCCATTTTTTATTAATTAATATCTAAAAAAGGAAATTCTAAAAATCAAAATATCAGGCCTTTTCATCATTGCCTTTATGAGTTGTCAAGCTCTTCCAAAATATGTCAAAATATATTATTTGAGAGCCATGCCTAGTAATTAAAAAACATAATTAAATGACAAAATTTAACTCAACTAGAGTTAGTCTCAACTCACTTGGGGTTAGTTTGAACCCATTACATGTTCAAACTCAACCTTAACTCACCTTGGGTGAGAGTTAATTCTAGAGGTTATAAATACAAGGCCATGCCCCTTCATTTCTAAGCTTGGATATTGTAGAGTTATTATATAATATTTATTCCATAAGTATCATAAAATTAATGTTACCATGCCCAAATATTAAGCCAAGAAATCAAATCTAATGTGCCAAGGAGAGAAGGAGCCAAAAAAGCTTCATTGTGAAAGACTTCTTGATCCACAAGATGAGCAAGCCATTTGGAGCTCCAAGGAAAGTAAAAGAGTTGTCTATTTTATGTTTTTGTTATGTTTTCATTTAGGTTTATTATCTAAGCTCTCCCTAGTGTCTAGGCTAGGAGTGTAAGTGTTAGTTTGTTTATTTTAGTTTTATTTCTTGGACTAACACCATACTAACCTCCCTTCTTATAGTATTTGTTCACATAATGTCATGCCTGATGGGACATTGATTTCTATAAACCTTCTAAATATGCATTCAGATCATCATTTGATGATTTTTTTCTCATTTTCCATCTAAATTTCATGTTTTCTATCTTCTAACTTAAATGGCAAAAATGCCTTGAATAATGGTGGAATCACTCTGTAGAATGGTGGAATCACTTTGAAAAATGATATAATTGCTCTAAAAAAACCATAGTGAATGATAGAAACACTCTATAAAATGGTTTAATCACTATTCAGAATGGTAGAATTGCTTGAAATGGTAGGATTACTCTACATAATGTCAAGATTTCTCAAAACTATGACATTAATCTGAAGAATAATGATATTGCCCTACGTATCAGTGAAATCACCAGGTTGTGAAGTGGCCAACTTTTGAGGGCTCATTTAAGGTCATTCAACTCCATTTTTGGTGTTTTTTAAAAACCATGTGTCTTCCCCTAAATATTTATAATATTCTATTTGTTACCTTCAAGTTACATACATTTTTCACAAAATATAGAAAATCTTATAACATGTTTTGAATGACCCAAAGGCTAAAAGAATACATTTGAAACATTCTAAGTTACAAATTTCACATTTCAAATTGGTTTTTTAAAAATATTTTTACTTAAGTCATTTTCTATTTTTAAATATTTTCAACAAAAAATTCTAAGGGGCTCAAAATTTCATAACATACTTCATTTCGGTGTTATAAAATTAAATTTAACATTAGTTACATACTCCTAAGAGTTTTTCATTTTATTCTCTTTTGTTTAAGTATTATTTTTAGCAAGATGAGTGACATGTGTATGATCTCCCCCAATCCCCTTTAGGGAACTTGGGTGATCAAAAATGCTCATTCTTTACCTTTTTCACTTTATTCCAAAAGCATGGAAAGAATTTTGCTAAGGCCCTCCCAAAATACGCATGATTTAGGTGATCCCAAAATAACCCTAAAGTCTTTCCACTTATCATTATTTTCATACATTTTAGCTTGTGAGAGAGAGTCCATCACCTCCTCAAAGGTTCTCTAGGGAAGCATTGACCTAAGAATTCATCTCTAGGAATTGTTTCAACCCCACTTCATGGTGGGTTATATAAATTGAGGATAACCCACTAGGGTGCTTGTTTTGAGGGGTTAAAACAAGCTCTGTTAGGGGTACTTTGACTCAAAATTTAGGGGCAACTCGAACATCACACTATACTGAGTAATTGATGGATGTAGTGGTTATGAAAAGAAAAATACATTTTGACAACAAGCTAGTTGACATGGATCTAAATGACATGATTGTATATCTAGTCTTAACCATACTTGGGACTGTATATAAATGAATGAAAATTGATTGTTTAGACAACCCCACTTGCCACAAACATGCTATTGATGTAAGGTGAGTAACTTGAAGTTCCATGTCGCAGTATGAACTCTTAAGAGAAGAGGGGGATAAAAACCCTACTTTTCATGCACTTTTAATTTTTGGATTAACATTTTAAAATCCTCTCAAAAGCAATTATATTGACAAAATTTGATAATATGAAGCAACCTTGTCAATTTTAGGATTTTAGATGTTACACTTATGTGTTTATGTCATTTTCATCCTTTTTACTTACATTATCTTGAGTCTAAACTATTTGTTTATCATACCATATTGAAATTGATTATTTTTCATACATTACTCCTTTGTTTGAAGATGTTTTATATCATGCATTTTATATCACACATTTTCCTTAATCTTTTGCCAAAACCTTTGCATGCATCACTTGATTGAAAAGGGTATCATTACACTAACCAATTCATTCCACATTTTGTGCCTTTTAGTATTAAAATGAACCATTCATCATATCTTTAGAGCATAATAGTGTCATTATGATACTCAAATTATTTTAAAGACTTGTTATCTTGTGCTAAAATTCAAAACTAAAACCGCATATGCCTTTTGGATCTATGCCTAGGACCATGATGTCATTCATTCTTATCTAGCTTATTGTCTATTTTAAAGAAGCCTAGTTTTATAAATCAAGTTTGAAATTAGCCTTAATAATTTCAAATCTAAGCATTGATTGATGTATTCCTATGCCTCATGTAATTTTGGCCTTGACATCGATCTTTCACTTTTGGGTTATGTAACTTAGATTAACTCCTTATTTAATTTGAAAACAATTTTTGTGCCTAAATTTGGGGAATTAGTCTATCTTCAATATGCCTAATTTTCCATGCCTTTTTTCAAATGATCAAGTTTGTGTCTAAACATAAATGCCTTGTTTGTGTCAAATTATTTTATATTTGTTAGATTAACTTTTTTTGGACCTTGTCTTGTTTAAAGTCTAGCTTTTAAGCCTTTTCCAAAAGACCTAGCAATCCCTATTTTGAGCCTAGATTTTGTGCCTTGTTTTCCAAAAGACCTATAACTTTTGTTCATTTAGACCTAGTTTAGACTGGTTTGAAACACTTTGTAATTAAAGTTTGGCATTCCAATTTTTATTTCATCCACTTGACCTTTTTGTGTAAGAAAGTTGGTGTTAGAATATTTTAGACCAAGTTTTAGCACATAAATTTTTGGAGATACAAATTCATCTTTTAGACCAATTTAGACCATTTCAAACCATTTGACCTTTGGAACTTGTTTTCTAGAGTTTGTAGAAATCTAGGCCTTTTTGTGAAATGTTCATCATTGATTTGGATATGTCTCATTACACTCATAGTGGATCCATGTACAATCCATGTTATGATAACATGGTCTCACAAGATGACTTTGTTCAAGACCCCTATCATGATGATGTTATTTTAAGATGGATCCTTAACCTCCTTATAATACTCAATCTAGAGAAAAAAGCCAATCTTCTCAAGCGTAGTATGTGGTGATACCTTTTTTGGGATAATTAACATATCAAGTTTGGACTTTTAATGTTAATGGTACCCAATCCCCTACCTATACCATTAACCCTCCTTCAAATTTTGCAATCAATCAATCTCCAAAACATCTAAGGATCATCATTCTAGGACCTCATCCTTTGGCATGCAATAACAACCAAGATTTACAATGCCCTACCATTACCATTCTAAGATCTCATCCTTTAGCTTGTGCAAGAAATAAAGATTCACAATTCTATACCATTATAAGGTATCATCCTTTGGCTTATGCGAGAAACCAAGCTTCACAATTCACTACCATTACCATTCCAAGACCTCATCCTTTGAATCATGATAACAACCAGGCTTCATAGTGCTATACTATTACCATTCTAAGAACTCATCCTTTATCTCACAATAGAAATCAAGTTTCACAACACCCTACCATTACCATTATAGGACCTCATCTTTTGGCTCACAAAAGTAATCAATATTCATAATGCCCTATCATTACCATTCTAGGCCCTTCCAAGAATGGTAGCTCATTATCCCAACAAAGTTGTGCAATCACAACTTGATTTGTCATAATTACCATCCTAGACTAGAAACCAATATTTTTTAAGACCATCTTAGATGATCCTACATAAAAATAGATCATTACCCAACCATCGATCATTCTTCCTTCATTACCAAATTTCCCCCACTTTATAAAATTGATGCGGTCTTTGAGCCATAACAAATCCAATCATTACCTCTCTAATATATTGAATCATTCAAAGACTAAGATGTGTGAAAAATTGGTATTTTGAAATTACTTATAAACTAAGGCCAAACGAACCAATCAATTTATGATGTTTTTCTTTAAGCACTTATTTATTATAATTAAATCTATGACGAATCACCTTCTAATACTATCCTTATTATCAAGGAGTCTCACTTTGACAAGCCATTCTTTGATGAGTCACTTCTTAATGATTATAACCACCTTTGGAAAAAACATTATCTCAACCATTGTCTTATTTTTAAAGATCCTCCCTTTGATAATGCCAGTATTTTTTGAGTTGTATCTCATTTTTACCCTCGTTAAGGAGTCTAACTTTGACAAAACAATCTCTATGGAGCCCATTATACCATCACAAGATGTTACTTACCCAATACCAAACATTCAACAAGACATCATTGTATCAAAATATGCATATGATGAAGAATCATAATTAAAGTCAAGTTTTATTTTTGAACCAACATTAGATTTATCATAAAAAACAAAATCATCATCAGTATCAACATCAGATTTAGAGTCCCTTGGGTCAGACTCAACTTCAAAGTCAAATTACATTCATGGTTGTTACAGTATTGGTTGTGCATGCCTTTTAGATCAAGTTGAATATATTTGTGGCCCTTCCATAGTTTTCAAGGATGAATACTTTAGTATCGATGAAAATTATCATAATATCTTCTATGAGGATTGTGCTACCTCTTCCCATTCCACATGACATTAACACCAACCAACCTATCCATTATATTGACATTCCACCTCCCACAAGTGTTGATTAGGACTAACATAATCATACCTTATTGAATTGCTTCCATGGAAACATATCAGTTATAGAATATTAGGGAGGCAAAGACCACATTCATGCAAAAGAACAATCTCTTAGTGAAACTTTTTTAGAAGTGCTAGGAGGCAATCAAAGTCCAAACTCGACATCTTCTAGTGAAACCTTGTTTGAGGTGCTAGAAGATAATCAAAGTCAAAAGTAAATATTCCTTAGTGAAATATTCTTGGAGATGCTATGGGATAATCAAGACAACTTCATTGGTGAAAACCTCTTTGAGTCATCAATAAGTGAGAAAAATATTACATCATTGCTTGATGAAGACATTATCAAAGATAACATCAATACAAATTTCATTCTACAACATAATCAAATGGTAGCTACTCTTAGGGCTAAACAACATAAAAATTTAGGGGTCTTATCAAGAGCATACTCAAAAGTCTTTGGGCCCACCACAACCAAAATAATGTTGAATCGAGAATCATAAACATTGTATGTGCCTAAAAATACCAATATTAATGTATTTCCTAACCATTATAAATTCCATTATCATCCACCTTTACATTTCCAAAGTAGACCTATCAGCCAATATTTATCTATATTTACTATCCATAGCCACACTTTCCTTTATAGAGGCTATGAAAGCATCTTCTCTCAAATTTTGGAGGAAAAAAAATAAATGACCAACAAGAATCATAAAAATATTATTGGAGTCCAAATCTATAGCAGGTTCTCGATATAACAGCTATTTAAAAGATGTGTGGGCTAGTATTTTAAAACATTTGACTATTTTTATTGTATCAAATGGTGATCAAGATATGTATCTCCTCATTAGTGGGAACAATAGAATCATATACCTTGAAATTTACCTTAACATTTTTATTTTCCATTACTTGATACCCTACCTTTTACTTTACCTCACCACTTGGGGGTAACCCTATTAGTATTATATCCAGTTATCATAACATCACCATCCTTGAACAATGCCATAACATATACCATTGTACCATACCTACAATATTGACCAGAACTATTTTTAACTTCCCTACCCAATATTTTTTACCTTGGTTCTATTGGGTCTTTGAACACTTATTATGAGGTAATTCTGATCCTATTTCATCAATTTTAAAATTTTGTGTTCGAATGGTAGTATATGAAGGTAGTATGATAGTGGATCTGGAAATTACATATTTCATTCATGCTTGATTGATGCCACTGATTATAATAGCCTTTGGGAAAATTAGTATTCCACCTTATGTTACTAATTATAACTACTTATGGGCAAATTAGTATCACTAACCTATGTCATTATTTCCTAATTATAATTACTTATGGGTAAATTAGGAATAATACCTTTACCATACATTGATGCATCACCTTACCATTACTATTTTCATTTTCCTTGTCATTTGATTAAATTCATGAACTTTATATTACCTATTCAGATCTCATTTCCTTTTGTGTAGGTAGAACTACTCACTTGAGGTCCTTTTGGGACTATGTAGGTACACTTGATTCATGTTGAGGTCAACTTAGTTACATGTTTTCCATATGTTATCATCATATTAAGAGCAACCTAAGCCACAATCTTACCAATTTTTGAGTGGTATTTTGTAAATCTCTAAGGATTTAAGATACCTCAAAATTCCAAAAACATTCAAAACATTTCAAAATCTTAAAAATTAGAAAATCAGCTTGCCATCTCCTAGAGATATATTATGCCTCAATATACAAAAACATTTGTCTTATCTAAACCTAGTCAGCCAATCCTCAATCTACCCTACTAGGTAAAATCCATTGTTAATTCTAATCCATTCCATTACCATTGGGGGTGTGACCTTCCTTTTGCATATAGCCTTGCTTGGGGGCACTACCAATTTATCATTCCATTGAACCTTCACATGTATCTATTAACTTAGTTGATGATATGATGTTTTTCGTTGATTTTACTTTCAAGCTTTTTATGTGTTTTATTTTCTTAGTTGTTTATTTGTTTGCCTATTTGTTTGCTTTCAGTGTTGTGCCTTGATGCATTCTATATGTATTCATTGGGTGATTCTTTGTGCATTATTATCAAGTCCATCCATATTCATATGTCAACATTGTCATCATGGTTTATATCATTGGTGTATTATTTTTAATTGTTTATTAGATTAGATGTTAGTCCTTATACATATCACAACTAAATTATCATGGTGTTTTATATCATGATGCATACCATCACGTGCTATAAAAATCAAATCAAGAAATATTATAAGCAATAGATCTACAAAAACTTCTCCTTGGTAACCTTGGTAAATCCTCCCACCCATCTTGATAAAATCAACCCCTTGACTATTCTGGTTGTATCAGTGCTAATAGGGATGAGCATATCCACATTATCAAATCTAACCAAATCATTAACATTGATGAATTCTTATTCTTTTATTCCTTATTCCATTTTCTCCTAAATTTGGGTGAACTATATGGGCCTGAGGTCCATTTTGAATATGTAGGTAGCTCTTGGATACAAGACGTATTTTGGGTCAGCTAAACCACCTTTATTCTTCCAATCATCTCGTTCATCACTTTGTGCATCCTCATGTGCCTACTTGGTTATGGATGCTTTAGTCATTAGATCATTATATCTAAGTTTGTGATCGCTCATATTAAATCTGTATGGTAAGCTATATCCTTTAGCTATGCTTGTTAATCAACCCTACTGGGTCATAATCAAAAATCATTTTTCAATCTAGGTCATCTTAATTATTATAACTATCTATGGGAAAATCATTATTTTGAATCATCTACCCTACTGGGGTATGTGCCTATGCCACTGATTATAACCACCTTTGGGCAAATAATTGTCTCAACCTTTATTATTAATTATAACTTCCTTTGAGAAAATTAATACACTTTTAAATCAATGCATTAAATCATTATCTCAATTGTATTAAACTCACACATGGTTTAATTTCACTCTTCTTCTTGCTTCTTTTTGAGGGATCATCGATCAATCATATGTGTCATCCACTCCCTCAATTGGGCATCATTATAGGCTTCCCAAACATTGTTTAGAGCTTCTTCATCAATCATTATCTCCTTTTATTCTTAACAACCTATTTAATTATTTTATAATATGTTACTATGCCTATATCTTGAAATGCCTTCCCAAATAGGGGTAAATTATAGACACCTAAATCTAGCCACAACTAGCTTCTGACCAGATTTCATATTGATTCCTACCATTCATTACAAATTAAGCCTAAGAATCATTAAACATCCCAAATTTATTCATGAATCATTCATCAAAGCTCACAATCATGTTGAGGCATCCCTATTTAGGGTATTCTATTATATGCAATAATAACCTCTCATGGATTCATCCCTAATCACCTTGCAACATAACAACTATCAATTTAGCCTATGGACACTTTAAGTAGGGCACTTGAACAAATATTGAAAGTGCTAAAATGTTAATCAAAATGAATTATCTAATTAACCAAGATTAAATGTTTAGTTAAATTATCCATTTGTAATTAATGAATATCTAGAAATGAAAATTCCAAAAATAAAAATATCAAACCTTTTCATCATTGCCTCTATGAGTTGTCAAGCTCTTCCAAAATATCTCAAAATATCTAATTTGTGAGACATGCCTAGTAGTTAAAAATGATAATCACATGACAAATTTTAGCTCAACAAGATTTAGTCTCAACTCACCTAGGGTTAGTTTCGACCCATTCCATGTTTAAACTCAACCTTAACTCACCTTGGGTGAGAGTTAATTCTAGAAGTTATAAATACAAGGCCGTACCCCTTCATTTCTTAGATTGGCTATTGTAGAGTTATTATGTAGGATTTGATCCATAAGTATCATACAAGTAATGTTACCATGCCCAAATCTTAAGCCAAACAATCAAATCCAATGTGACAAGGAGAGAAGGATCCAAGCAAGCTTTATTTTCAAAGATTTCTTGATGCACAAGCCTATCAAGCCATTCAACAAGCTATTTGGAGCTCCAACGAAGGTAAAAGTGTTATTTATTTTATGTTTTTATCTTGATTTAATTTAGTTTTGTTACCTAATCTCTCCCTACTATCTAGGATAGAAGTGTAAGTGTTAGTGTGTTTATTTGAGTTTTATGTCCTATATTAACACCATACTAACATCCCTTCTTGGATTCCTTGTTCATAAGAAGGATTGTAGAAGGACCTAAAACTATATACTAGAGTGCTTGTATTTTCATGACTCTTTGATCAGTATACATGCACCATATAATGTCTAAAATTGATAAGATGTATGTGGATCAATAACTAACCCCTCAATATCTTCAATGTGACAAGGAAATGGCATGGGTGTGTTCCCATCACTAATGTAGACATATATTAGTGAATAAGAGTCAATAATCTCAAAGATGTGCTCAAGATTAGAAGTGTCATAAAGTAACAAGTGAAAATAATGAATATGAATATAATGGAACAATAGCTGATGGAATGTGCATGTGAAGTGGAGAGCATAGATCAACAACTCTCAAAACTAGAGAATATACTACAGATGAATCACACAAATTAGTAGATTGAATATCCATAGGAACATGATTTTTAAAGCTCTCGAAGGGTTTACTCTCAGTATAAATAGTATAATACTCTAAATTATAATAATTTAAAGGATATAGAAGATTAAAAAAATTAATAGGTATGAAAATAGAATCTATAATACTATATCTAAGGTTAGGAAAAATATCTTTTAGTGGTGGCTCAACAAAAGGAAGAACATTGTCCACCATTCATGTGTCATCAAAATAAATAGTATTAGTATGAGCGAGTATAGTAGGATCATCAAAGATAGTATAAAGTTGAGGAGTGATATAAATCTTAGTAGGATTTCTTAAAAGAGACTAAAGGATGCTATAAATAGTGTTGGGACACATTGTGTGCTACAAATGGTGATGTAGATCCCATGAAAGGTGCAATATTAACTGACCATAAAGATTTTTAGAAGTGTTATCCAACTTAATATAATGCTCATGATCAGTGGGAGTAGTAATATGTATGTCTAATAATGGAATATGATTCTTTTCTATAAGGAAGTATTCCATGTAAGCATGCCAAGATGCATAGTTTATCTTTACAAGAATAACCACTAGTGTAGAATAAACTCTCCCCCTAAAAGTGTCTCTCAAGTGAAGTTGACATGACTAAAATAAGACATAAATTAAATGCACAAATGTAAAATATAAATTAAAATGACCTCTTATCTATGATAACAATGCACGCTCATGAAGATGACATCAAACACAACTGAGAATGCATCCAAATAAGTAGTAAGTGCAAGAATCAACACAATGTCTATAATGAAATTGTAGAATAAAAATAAAACCATAGAACCACACATTACCCCTTATAACTATTATATTTACCCCCAATTAAATCTTAAAATACAAACATGCTCATTCAGATGTCAGGCACATCCAATAATGCATCTTGAGCAAATTATGCATGTGTATGAAATAACTGGAGGGACATTAGGCTTTATCTATAATGCATCCAGGGGGTACAATTTATCAATAGTAGGTAGCTATAGGATCCCAAAAAAATGTCACCAATGTGTATAACATGAAAAATAAGCACTTTTAAAGAAGATGACACTCAAAAAGAAATCAAAAGTTATAGCCTTTTTAATATTTGAGTTTTCATAAAAAATCTCAACCCAATATAAATTTGAAAAATGTTTGGAGACAAAAAAACTCAAAAAAGGAATTGTTTGGTTTGATTAGAGATTTGTTTGGGACTAAAGTTAAACCCCCACCATTAGGAATCAATATTTAATCCCCCTATATTTGACCATACCATCTAAATTTCAATTGAATAGTAGCACTCTTCACTTGATTAAATTTGATAACCTCATAGACATCACAATGTAACACACCAAAGAAATAAAATATGGGGAAAATAGAGATTTATTCACATATTTGGAATATTTTTCCTTCCCTCCACATAAGTGGGTCAGAATATGAGGGTTGATTTGACAACTGTCAGGTTTCGATGGGTGCTCAAACATGCTTTAGACTTTGATGTGTTTTTAGACAACCTAAAATGTCTATCATGGTTCTAATATCTACCTAAAGACTTTCCATCGAGAGTTTTCTCAAAGGGTGGTTAGATCGAAAGGGGATTGTTAGTAGGAGGTCTAAGTTCTAAGTGTGTAGGGAGTAGTGGTGAGATCTAGTGTGCATGGATTAGGAGTAGGTTTTGACAGTGTTTAGAGAAATGGTGATCTGAGGGAATGTTAGGCACATTATCAGGATCTGATGTTTACTTAAGGAGGTGTTGGGTTTTGCATTATGCATGAGCATAACTAAATGTCTTCTAAGCTTTAAAAGTCTACAGAAGGATTAAAACCTAACAAAGGAGGAGGTTTCATGGGGAAGGGGTAAATACCAAGCCCTATTTAGGTAGGCATCAGGTTTCAATGCCTGTCTAGATAGGCTAAAATGTTTATTCCTTTTAAAATGTCTAACCACTCCTAGAATTCTAACAAATGGACATAATTGCCTAAGTGTCTTGAAATTGTTTGAGAGGGTGTTAATGTCTATAAATCTCCCTGAATCTATTGAAGAATGTGTGAAGATGTCAAATCTACACATAAAACCTAAATCTAGATAAAACCATACAATAAATCCAAAAAATCGTAAATATCCATTTGAGAACTTGAAAAACCCATGAAAACCTATAAATAGTTTTCTATTATAAGAAATTTTCTATGGATTTACACAGATGTTGAGAAAATCCTGCCAAACCTCAAAAAATTATCAAAAATGGATAAAAAATCAGCAATGCATGCAATGAAAGGTCTCACCAAGTAATTTAGAAATGGAAAAATGGTCATCAAATTAGAGTTATGATACCATGTCATATCACTCTAAGATCTCTGAATAGCTAATAAATGCATGAAACCTTAGGATAGGTGAGATCAATGTAAAGCAAAAGTGAGTTTCATATTATTCTATTAACCAAAAAAGTAAAAAGGAGGTACATTATATAATGAGAGATTAGGTCACAAAAAGGGTAATAAATCAACTCACTATTAGAAAACACATTAAGTGTATATTAACATAATGACCTTAACAACCCTAAGAAAATTGACTAACAACCATGTAGGTAAAACCACAAATGGGAAAAAGCCTACACTAACATACTAAATCTATTTTACAAGTTTGTCAAATAGTATAGAGCATTGCAAGATTGAAGTATGGAGCTTAAAGACAGTGTGCCTTACACACTAATGTTTGGATTTCCTTTAATATAGCAATAACATTTATATATTAAATGGGAGTGATATAGTAACCTAAATTTGGGCACAAATACTTGATCATGCTTATTTTATCTTTTTCTACCATTAACTTACATGTGCACTTAATTGACACGTATTTCATCGATTTGACCTATTTTAAGCATAAGAGGATAACTTATTTCACTACAAGGCCATTTATTATCACCTATAAAAATTATTTTAGTAATAAAAACACCTTTACTCATATGTATGCTCAGATTTAGACCAAAATTTGAACACCTTTCTTAAAGGGACAATAACACTTATGTCTTTATTTGTCAATCGTGTCCTTCCATTTAAACAATCAAAATTAAAAAAAAAAAAAATCATCCAATTTAGGGTCAACCTTTGCATTTAAAAAATCTCCATCAAGTTTTTTTATATCTTAAACCAATATAAAAGCACATTAAATTAATTCATTTCAAGAATCTTGGCAATCTTATCAATTCTATTACAAAATCTTATTTACATAAGTGCACATTGAAAAAAGTTCCCTATTCTTCCCAAATAAGTTTCCAAGTACCTCAAGCAGTCACGAGCCAAGTTTGAATTTATTCTATGTAGCTATAGCCAAGCCTGATCAAGTATTCACACCAATTCTAGATGCATTCATATAATTGAAAAATCAATATTGCACAAATCACTTAGGCATAATAACTAAATCCAAGTTTTATCCCTCTTTAGAGTATTGGTATAGAGACAAAACTCAACAAAGTGGGGTGTTTAGGTCTGACACAATTCCAACTATTAATCCATTTTTACTCATTCATGTTCATTTAACTCTTTGTGGCATAAAGCTAGGTTTTTCAACTTCCGAAAGTCATATACAGGTCTTCACATTGCTTCTAAACATAAAATCAATGCAATAATACCTAATTGTCACTGTTGCACCTGACTATCCCATAAGTTCTAGTTCTATGGAGAAAGACAAAATCGACCAACATTGGACAACAATGACCATCACTCATGTGCCCTATTGGGCATACTTATCCTTGATGGAACTCGACTTAGTTTTAGGGATATTTATGGGTTTTATTCATTATGTATGTTCTTACATTTTGTTTTCCTGTGTAGTCACCTAACTACTCAAAAATTGAATTTCATCTCACTCTTTCATATTTTAGCCTTGTTTATTTATCTTTTTCTTTGTCTAGTTCAGTCATTTATTTTTAGTTTGTTATTTTAGACTATATTTACATCACCTTAATTTATTATATATAATTTAGTGAATTAGGTTTAATCATAACATTGATTCAAAAATAATCATAAACATTTACCAACTAATTAACTCTCTTATTAGGTGAAGCAATATTGCCAATTTGACTTGGATGCTCCTGCATTAGTTTTTCTAGTTCTTACTCATCAAGCCATATTTTAATCATATTTGACATAGTTAACAATTGTTTACTAATCCCAAACATAAAGGTTTCACTTCATATATTCAATCCTAAGCCATTGTTAATCTTCGCTCTTTTTATCCCTAGGTTATTGATTTTAACTTTAATGTATAAAGGTATGTTTATATTAACAATATCTTTTAGATGCATCTCATCATAATTAAAGATAGTAATTTTCATATTATATACTAAAGATATAAAAATAGAGTAAAAGTGAGAAGGTTTGGTGTGACTTAAAAAAATAGTTTCTTCTAAGGCCTTATGAAGGACTCCTTTGCAAGCATTTGATCTTGTAAGTGATTCTAGAATGGATATATTCTCTTTAATGCTTTAAAGTTGATTGAAAAATATCATAATCTTTGGGTAAATAAAATCTAAGATTATTTTCTATGCGGACATTAATAAAAATGCATTGGTTATTCCCACCATTAGATTGAGGAAGAGTATAAGGGGTTATTGCATTATTTTCTCTAGTTCTCTTTCACATGGCATGGTCAACCTCATAGTAAGTAATCATCCATTAAGAAATGCTTAAATCAAAACAATATATATCTCTTTAAGGAATTATATATATCCTATCAATGGCAAGGGTAGAAACAAATGAACATAAATTACTATCATAACTACATGCAACCCTCATATGTATTACGATATATTTTAACATTCTATGATATACTATTGAAAACATAAATTTTTACATGAATGAAAACAATGTTTACACTAATAACAACATATTACACAATAATATATACAAGATAATAACATGCCATTTAAATATAAATATTGGAAGGCATGTCATAATTAAATCATTTCTAGTAATATTCATATCCAAAAGAATAACTACAATACACATAAATAATACAAGGTTTACAATAATTTCTACAATAAATAGTTAGAAATAAAAGGATATGATGCTAACAAATGCCCAATGAAAAAGTAATAAAAATAAATATTAGGGAAATGGATATATAACATAGAGGAACATGGATTGCATGCAAAATAAATACCAAAGAGAAGAAATATCTAGCCTTAAGAAGGAAGGTATAACACACCAAGGTTTATGAAGCCCTAAACAAGAATTACATACACCAAAAAATAAGTGGAGTATAACAAAAGGGATGCAAGAGAGCATAGTTTCAATAAAATTTGAAATCCTAAGGGGTTTAAGAGAGTTTATACAAAAACATGAAATCGTAAGGGGTGTATGAATCTTGGATTCACTAAAATGTGAACCTTAATGGATGTAAAGGAACCCAAGTTCCCAAGAATGTAATATGGGAAAGCGGTTATAAATTAACATGTAATACATCCACCCATTAAACATTGAAAATAATCTATTTAAAATAATAAAAACATATTAAATTGCATAAAGAATTTTTTGATCTATAAAATGATAAGGGGTTTGAGAAGAATATATAATTTGTTGAGAATATGGAGACATTCACCAAAAATAGACAATGTAGAGTGGGTCTAGAGAGCATGATTAAAAAAAATCCAAAATAAAGAGTGAATAGAGATTATACCCTAAAACCATCTAGATGTTTCCAAAAGCATGTCTTTGGAATCTTTAAACATTATATGCAAAAAAGTGGATTTGATGATCTTGTTTATCACCTTCAACACTCCAAAAACCTTTCTTGTTTTCTAATATTACACACGAATTTCTTATAAACTAATCTATAATTAATATAGTGGGAAAATAAATGTTTTAGATCTTCTTGAAATATTCTATAAATACTTGAATTAATTTATTTGGAACTTTTACAATTAATATCTAGATGGATTCCTTCAATTCCTCCATATCGTATATGCATTAATGCACTTATTTATATATTGAGTTGTCAAATTCATATTGAAGCCATATTTTTTTGAAAGCTTACACACAAATGAGAAAATCTAACAGAGTAGGCAAACATAAAATGGGAGACCTAAAACAAGGGCCTTAAGGGTCAACTCGAGAATCATTTATTGTATGTGTTATAAGAAAATGCATAAAAACCCAAAGAATATAAGGAGAGGAGGAGAGAGAAATATGAGAGAGAAGGGAAATGATAATAAATGTGGTGAGAAGATTGAAAAAAAAAAAAAAAATCATCAATTAAAACTTAAAATAAACTAATAATTAACCAACATAAATACATTAGAATAATATAATTTTATGTCTAATAATTAACTTATACAAAAATTTAATATTTAAAACCTTTAAAAATTTAATATTTAAAACCTTTATTCTAGATTTTTTAATTCCTGAGTTATACTTTCACACCACCACTAAAATATATTTGTTACTTTCACTCACCAAAAAAAGATCTTCACAAAAGAATAGTTAGAATCTCCAAAATTAACTTAACAATAAATAAAAACACATAAATCGTTTAAACTAAGTAGCATAGATCCCCCAAAAAAAAATAAAAAAATGCCCTAATAATTACACAAATTTTTAAGCCGGAGGCTTATACAGCGGGAAGCCCGATATTCGTCTCACGTGATGATAAAATAAAAATATGTTGTTGTCAACTAATCCATGATTGACACCTTTCGCAGTAGCAGAGTCGTTAGAGCGGATCTGGCAGCTTGCAGGAAGCTATTTAGGAAGAAGGAAGCAGAAGAGATTTGAAGCTTGGAAAGAAGATCGTGGGAGGAAGAAGCATGCCTCTTGACAGGTGAGGACAAGCTCCGGTAGAAGCCAATTATGGAGAAGATCAGCTGAGCATAGGAGATAGAGCTATTGGCAGATATATATATATATATATATATATATATATATATATGAACGGAAGCACAAATTTGAGCTCTACGGAATTGATCGGTGAGGTCGCGGGTTCGAATCTCTGAAAGTGTAAGAAGGCATAGCCGAAGATCTAGAGAAAAGGGCTATTGAGGCCTTTCTGGATGATGACTTCGAATAGGCCGTGGAGCTTTACTGCAAGCCATTCACCTCGGCTCTTCCAATGCCATTTTTTCGCAAATAGAGTGCAGGACAACATTAAACTCAAGAATTTCATAGGGCGAATCGAAGGATTGGGCATGGAGATCACCACATCAGTTTCTACAAACCGTCGCACGTTGGAAGAAGTATATACAGATTTCAGGGCCCACCGAGCTGCCATTATTCGTGCTCTTACTTCTGAGGTGGACCAATTTTATATGCTCTGTGATCCAGAGAAAGATAATTTGTGCTTGTTTGGATATCCTAACGATACTTGGGAAGTAAACTTGCCAGCGAAAGAATTCCCACCAGAACTTCCAGAGCCTGCTTTGGGTATCAATTTTGCAAGAGATGGTATGCAATGACAGGATTGGCTTCCGTTGGTTGTTGTGCACAGTGATTCTTGGTTGCTTGTTGTCGCTTTCTACCGTGGTGCTAGGCTTAACCACCATGACAGGAAAGGCAGGCACAGCTAGCAAGACATGGAAGCATGGAAGAAGGCGTTGTATGAAGTGTCTTTGCTCTCCGGCTGGTCTCTCCAAGAAATAACCTTCGGGAAGGATGCACAAAAAGTGTTTGACAATTTGCCTCAGAGAATGGTTATCTCTCGGAATGCATTTTCTAATTTCTAAGCTTCAGAACATGTAGGCAAACTGTTTGACGAAATGCTTGTTCATTTTTTGTAAACAAAATCAGATATACAGGGGAGTATTAAGGATCAGACGTTTCTCCAGGATGGTCTTCTTAACTACATTTTGGAGGATGACATTGTTGTTCCTGTGTTAAACAAGAACACAATGGTGTTAAAATCAGGGCACCAAATCATGGTGCGTTCTCTGTCAGGGAAAACTAAATGTACATGGGTGGAATCATCAGATTGCGCGAGTCAGGATTTTGGACCAAAAAGCAAAAGGCAATCAAAGCTATGAACTACTCCTCCAGTCAACCGCCAACAGGATCGTATACATAATACATTCGTTCATCTTCATAAAATTAATTACAAACCGGTATTTCTAAAGTAGCGAAGCATAAGAAGGCGCTAACTGAGCCTAAGCTTCTCCGGTGATTCTAACAAGTGACCTGCTACAAAACAAACATATTTCTATTGGATGAACATGCAGACAACTGTTTAGATTGATGATGATGATGCCTAAGAAAAGAATACACCCCAGGCGGCCTTCCGTACTTACAGGGTTCGAACTTTTCTAGACAGCCTTTTTGTCCAACAACATTAACGTTGGTGCTATATCAAGCTCTGTTCTTTTCTTTTCTTTAATTCAACCCAAGAGCAACACCACCACCATTTTTTTTTATCTCACCTATTTCAACTCAAGCGGAACCGCATTCCATTTCACTCAAGGATTTCAACAGATTCAGAAAGCCCCTCTGCACTTTCAATAAACAACAAATATGCATTTATGTCCATGTCTAGACATGATATATTGATATATATATATATATATATATATATATGTATTGTGGTCATGTTTCTTTCTATAAGTGGGACTGCTTCACCTCTGTTTCTTGTGTTTAACAATTATATTGTGAAAGCTACTTTTTTTTTCAATTCTATCACGAGTTTCATTATATGTTGGCCGACGCATATTTGATTTTACGTTATTGTGAATTGACAGGGAGGGTAGAGGGAGACCCACATTTGGTTGGTATAATTTATGATTGGTTTTGGGGACACTATTTGGGAATTAAACGGTGGGGTTAAAATTCTCAAAAGGGGGGCGATCGACAATAACATTTATTCACTTCAATAAGTTATTGATAGTTTTTCAGTTTTTTAATTGGTTGTTGTGTGTTGATTTAGTGGATTCTTCACAATCAGGGTTGGTTTTTGTTTATTGATCTAATCAATTTTCCATTAACCTTTAGTTAGGATATATTGGAGGAGGATTTTGTTTTGGTTGAAAATATTTATTAGATTTACATAATTTGAATGTTTATTTTTTTTAAATGTAAATATTGAATTAAAAAAAAATTGTAATATTTTTATTAACCAATTAATAATGACGATGTTGGTATTTAGTCAGGGAAAAAAAGTCAACAAATGTTGTATAAACAACTCAATAATTATAAAATCATTGTCATTCATACAATTTATATATTTATATATATATATATATATATATATATAAATATAAATACATACTAAATATAATTACAAAACAAAAATATACAATTCTTCCAACTTTTTTAAAACTTTTGAGACAATTGCTAATTAAATTAATGTATGTCCCTTGTAATTAATAAATAAACATAAATAGCAGCAAGAACAATCTCTCATCAACCCACCAAGATATAAATAGCAGCGAGAACAATCTCTCATCAACCCACCAATTGCACCTCCCTCTTTGTTCCCACCGCCTTCAAAACAATTAAAAAATTAAAAAATTAAATCTTTGTTCTTCATTCTTTGTATTTTGTATTTTCAAAGACATTATGTTTGTTTATTTGTTTTTCAATTCATTCGTAAAGACATTATTTAAGTGGAGTAATTTAAGGGCTTATGCCTTTTTATTTCTTTTTCATTTGTATTTATTTTCGTTTGTGCTAAATCTATGATGTAAATGGGAAGTCTCATTCTTGAGTGAGTATTTCCACATAATCCTTGGTTTAAAGTACAAACATGGTTATTAGTTGCCCTAACATAAGTAATGATTTGATATGCCCACGAAACTATTTTAAAATTAGCCCATTACCCTTTTTTTTTTAAATGTAAATTTATGTTAGGGCAGTGCATTTTTCTATATTTAATTAATTTGGTTTAAATAACTTAGCGTTGACATTTTGTCATATTCCCCACTATACCCCATCTTGAATTGAATAGCACAAGTGCATGTGTGTATAACCAATCGGTTTGAATCCATGTCACGGTTGATCACATAACTCGGTTGAAGAAGACATTACCCCTGTTAATGCTGGTTTGTGTCTCGTCCTTGTAATGAATGGTATACGCATCAAATGCACTAGCAAGCGTATGTGATCATCTTTTGGATGATGATTTTGACACTGCAAATTATTGACCTTCACTTTCTTGGTTTGGCAAGGATTAGAGTTACATTTTAGTTTTAATTACTTAGGTGTTGGTTTAATGCGTTGAACACATTTTGGATCAAGTTGTCATTCATTTTTGCATGGTATAGCTTATAATTGATAATTTATAATAAAGGTACTACTGATTTTATTATGTATTGAAATATATATTGATTATTATTTATTTATTTTAAATTTATTATTTCAATCATTAATGTTTTCATAGATTATCAAATTTTATTTGTAATGTTGTGAATAAATACATGTTCAATTACAAAGTAGCGTAGTGGAGATTAGTAATATAAGACCAAGACATAACTTTGTGCTACGTTTGGCAATGTTCATTTTGTGTTTAGAAGTATATGAAACTATTAACAAGCATTATAGATATTCTTCTATCTTACAGGGTTTTATTTATAAAACTACATTTTAAGAGAGACAAGACTCAAGATGAAGCAGTTGAGAGAAGTAAAAGAGGTATATAGAAAGAAGTAAACATATAACATTCTAGGTAAAAATTTAAAAATAATAAAAATCTAAACCCTTAAGCCTTTCTCTTTAAGTATAATTTCATTTTGAATATATATACCCATTAATTTTGAGTTACCTGAAGGGTATACATGTGGATATGTATTTAGTATATACACATGTAAATGTTTACCCTATTTTAGGTATCTTATGTCATGAGTTATTAATTAATTAAACAATATATTTTTTGTGAATGTTGTGGATACTTTATATTGATATTATAATTGTTTATTGGTTCAATCTTTTTTTGAAATAATCTTTAGTAAAATTAGTATTCATAGTTTGATGATTAAAAATTGATATGTTTTTTGAGGACTTAAGTAGTATAATGATATATTGTAAAGATAAAACCAATAAGATTATTTTAATGGAAGACCAAACCAATAAGTTATAATGAGCTGCAAAGTTAGTTTTTTTTTTACAATATTATCATTTAGTATATTAGGTATGTGGTTGGTTTGTAAAGCTAATTTATTAGTACAACTATGCTTAATGAATTATTGTAAAAATATTAATGATAATTTTGTCTCGTCATTAAGGATGAAAATTTGTTGTGGAATTTAATGATTATTTTCCCTAAACATTGGTATGGTAAATGAGTTTATCCATCCTCTTTCTTCTATATTTATTCATATGATCAACCCTTTTAATATATATATGAATCAAACTCATATTTGAATCCTATGGTAAGGTATTGGGTTATAGTGCTTTAAATCAAAAGGATTATGAATTTGTAAGTATATTTGAAGATTAAAATTTGTATTTCATTTTAAAAAATATATTTTTAGCTTGTATGGGTTTGGAACAAGATATAAAACATCATATTGTTTTTATATTGAAGAAATTACATTAGTTATTTTGAGATAATTGAACATTTGAATAATTATATATGTTAATTTCTATTATATTTATATGTATATATGTGTATATACACATACACACATATATTTGCCTACGATAACATAAAATCATATGAAAACCTTTTGATCTCTAAGTGAAGGAGGTTACATGGGGTTATTATATGATTTATATAAATTTATTATGTTTAATAAATGATAAAATTTTGATTTTAAATTTTAATTTTCTTGTATGCTTTTTTAGAAGATATCAAGTTCATTATATGGGCCAAAATCCTGACATTTGAATCATATTGAGCGAAAAATGATTTTACTTAAGCAATAGGAAACATCATGTTAGACGGTAAAAATGCTAAAATTTTAAGAGTCTAAGTTTCATGTTAAAATATTTTTAGAGATGTGTTTTATAGATCTTACAATATAATACTTTCCAATATATATTAATTTTATTATGCTTATTCTATTACATTAGAATAAGTATAAATAATTTTGGAGATCTTAATAAATCTATGTGATGAATAACCATTTTTAATATTTTAGTGTTGTAAAATTATATTTTTGAGTATTTTGAAATAAATGTTACAGTGGGTAATGATAAGAGTATTTATCCTTTCCACTTTGTGAAAACAAACAAAGCCTTTATGACCATGCACTTGACTTCTAGTGGCTTACCCTATTATGCTCCAAGAGGATTTTTTTACTATTATTTATTACCTAATAAAGTGTAATGCTTTGAAAATAAATGCTTGGAATCCGTGTGATGACTCATTACATGTTATAAGCATTTTCATTGTGATTTAACTTTTATTGTATTTTTATTTGGTAGAATTAAATTTAGTGACTTTGATTAGTCAATGAAAGAGAATATGAATGTTTTTAGTCTCTGTCTTACAGGGAATTATAGGAATCGATTGAAACAATAATTCCTACTTAAAAAATCAATAAAATATAAGAATTTTTTTATTTCTAAAATTGTTATTTAATTTTTACTAGTTTTTAACATTTAAAAAAAGCTATCAAAATTAATTTTCTTTGATTTTATTGGTTACAGAGCGATTTCTTCATCTTCTCATTATAAGATTTAAAAAAAAAATTAAAACAAAATTTTTAAAGCAAACATGTGTCCATACATTTATAACCCATAATTATATCTGCCAAAAATTTCGCACCATTTTTCACTTTTATTTTTAATTTAATTAACACTTGGAAAGTTTGGTTTTTAACAATATTACTTGGAATTATGATATAATTAATAATCTTATTTTATCGCTATCTCCGTGACCAATTCAATTTAAATCAGGACCAGATTATGGATTCTATTCGGACGAGCCTGCAACGAAAAATGCATCACCATAAAAATAGCAGGACTTAAGTTGTAGTAGAGGCACAAAATAGGTAGACATAATTTAATTTCCATTGATGCATAGTGGATGCTATATATATATATATATCCGTGTTTATCTGTTAGTTCCGACCCATGCATAGTTAAACAAAGAAAAACTAGCTCCTTGTTCCCATAACGGAACCACGTAATGATATTCCCTTTTGGGATAAAAAGGATTGTGAATCAAAGAAGTGTAGGATGCAATTCCCACGCGGCCTCCATTATTATCTAATATAAATCCCGTGGACCCATTCGTATGGGTCATCGTACTTCGTTTATTTTAATAGCCATTCATTTTAAATATTTTTATATTGATTTAATATGAATATATTAATTTTATTTAAATTTTAATTACATCGAGTAGTTCCCTACAGTGGCATCTGGGGGTGGGATGAGAGGATCAGAAGGTAATTAATAATTAATTAAAAATTGATTTTTTTTTTTTTTAAATTAATTGTAAATTATATAATAAATAAATTTTATTTGCAATTGTGGTAATTTTATTTACTTTAAAATAAGAGAATCTATTTATCTATTTATCACGTTGAAATATATGATAAGAATATATGATAAATGAATTATATTTATTATTATGGTAACTACATCGATAAGATTGGCAATTAATTATTTGAAAGCTAATATTATAAAATAATTTAACATAGGGATGTGTGAAAGAGGATAATTAATTAATTATATTTGTTATTGTGATAATTTTATTTAATTAAAAATAAAAGAATTTATTTATTTATTATATTTGTTATTGTGATAATTTTATTACTTTAAAATATTTTAAAAGAATTTATTTATTTATTTTATATTTGTTATTATGGTAATTTTATTTACTTTAAAATAAAAAATTATTTATTTATTTACTTTAAAATGGAAAAAATATTTATTTATTTTATATTTATTATTTTGATAATTTTATTTAATATCTAACAAAATGAAATATTTATTTTTTTGGATATTAACAATTAAATTTTTTTTTGGCAACTTTTCATATATTAATTTATGTCATTTTTGAAAAGATAAATATTTGATATAAAAAATGATACAATAGAATATAACTAGCATACATATCTTAGATAAATCTATGTAAAATACACCGATAGATATCATTCTTGAGGCACCTATATCACATTTGTGAATGGCTCGAGAATGATATTTATTGATGTATTTTACATAGATTTATCTAAGATATGTATGCTAGTATATATATCTATAACATCCAAATCAATAAATCTATTTATTAAAAATATTATATTAATAAAATAATTTTTTATATAATTTATTACTTTTTATTTATTTTTAAGAAAAATAAATTTTATGTGATAAATTGAATTTTGATAGATTTTTTGTAAACACAGTTTTATTTATTAAACTAATAATAAGTAAATTATGTTATCTCTTTTAAATTAAATATTTGATAAAGAGTGTAATAAGTAAATTATATTATCTCTTTTAAATTAAATATTTGATATTAATACTTTTTAGTATTATTATAAAATTATTCTATTTTAATTTAAATATTATTTGAAAATTTCTAAACTCTATTTTTTTATTTTATTTATTATTTTCAATATTTTTAATGTATATAGTTTTCTTTTAGTATTTTATTATTATTATTAAATTGTTTTAAACATTTTTAATAATATTAATTTAGATGTTTTATTTTTAGTTTAAAGTTTTTAAAATAGTGTATCTTATCCAAACATGGTCAATCAAGTATCACTCTAATAGAAATTTATTTTTAAATTTATTGAACATTGTTTCTTATTTCTCATATTTTCATTATATACTTTAAAAAAAATATAAAACCGATTATTTATATATATAAATATTTATTTTAATTTAAATTATATATTTCAATGTATTTATACTTGTGTATTTATTTAGTGTATTTATGGTTTTTATCATACTTTATCATAAATAAATGTAAACATATGTAATGTATATATATTTGTGTGTACAATAACATAATTACATACATATTTCAAAAATTCAAGAATCAAGATCAATAATTATATACATTTAGTTTTTTAATTATTTAATATTTATGTATTCAATAAATTAGATTTTTTAATCTTATATTCAAGAACAATTTATACAAAAATGATAAGCGTAGACATTAAAAATATATCCAATGTAAAAATTCATAGTAGCACATTCAATAATGCTTTTATTGTTTTTTTAGATTAGATTAACACTATATTGTAGCATTTCATAATTATACAAAACATCCTTCAATTGTATTAGGATGATTGTAACTAGAATTTAGTATTTCAGGTATATTGTAATTATACAAAATTGCTTCTCAATTAAAATGGCAGGGACTAATCACTACATGACCCTTGTTTAATTTCAAATTCATTAAAATCAATCAAATTCATTATGAAATGATTCTATTAAATGATTATATATGAACATGTTCATTATGATGTTGAATGTATCTTAAAATTTATCTGGTGATTTTAATAAAAAAGTAAAAATTAATTTGGAGTTCTTGTTGATTTGCTTAAAGGTTATCTTTATTAACTCAAATGCTTTTAAAATGTTGGGATTAATTTTATCTTATCTTGGATTAAGATCACCATCAATATCCAAACCTTGAATTAAACCTTAGCATGACTGTAACATGAATTCGAAGGATGCTTACATAAATGTTTGGCTGATTTCATGGTTGTACAATAATTGGTATCTTAATATTATTTATACCTATAAAAAGTCTAATATTACATTTTATGCTTTCATTAACAAATGAAATGATAAAATAAATATTTGTTTAATTCCTTTAGTTTATGAGTTCTTTAATTAATTGTTGCATGATACACCAAAAATTAAAAGTATAATTTTATTTCCATATCAGTTGTATGACATTATAATTTGATTTCATTAGACAAGGATTATGTTGTTGGACCCATATTGGCTCTACATGAGAGGTAAAAAGAAGGTGGAAGACAATAAAGGACCTTTGCCCATTTATTGAGTGTTATATTGTTTTATTCAATGGCTTTCAAGAATCTAAGTTCATGTTAAACTAAGTTGGTAATATTAAGGATGTGTTTTAGTAGAAAATTGAGCCAAAGAATAATATAGCTGTAGAATGCAATATAAAATATATTTGTATTTTATTATAAACACTATTTTTTTTTAGGTTAAGTAGAAAATTAGTGTTTTTACATTGCATGAGTGATTGAGAAGATTTGGAGTCATTTAAATGGTAAACGGGCACCATGTAAGAAATTTTATATATTGAATTTTGAAAATAAATTGAAGTTATAGTAAAATTTTAAAGGGATACATATTTAGTGACCTTTTTGTAATTGGATCATGCATAAATGGATATGCCTTTTCCTTCAAGTAGACTGAGTGAATTATGTTTTACATGCTTAGAAATTGTAATTATCTTGATAGAAAAATAAATCTCTTTTTCATTAAGATTTAGTTGAACCCTTAGTATATTCTTCTCAAATGTTTCTTTAATGTTGTGTTATTCATAATTATATTTAACCTTATTTTGTTAATGATTTTATTTTAATGAAGTTAAAATATAAGACCTGATATAATTTAGGATCAGTGTGGACAATGACTTTCATAATAATAAGACATATTTTATCTGAACTATGATACTAAATAATGGATCTTGTATCAATTGATATAATTAATCTATTTTTCTTATTGTAAACATTATGAATCTCTGTTAAATAAATCAATAAGAAGGAAGTGGTAAGGTTTGTATGGTTAAGGCAAGGTAGTGTATTGATTAACTACAAGAATATTCTTTCTTAAATATAGTTTACAAAAAAGGGAAACTCTAATTATTAATGGAATGTTTAATTAAATCAAGGTTTTTGTTGGGATAATATAAAGTGTTTAATATTGTAATTTCTATCACACAAGAGTTGTATTCTAGGACATTACTTTAAAAATTGGATGTGCCTAAAAGCTCAACATGTTCCAAGGAGATTTTTTAGGAAAATGGTTATCATTTATGGCATTTGAAATTTAACTCATGAATTAAGATTGTTTTTTAATGAATTATATTGAAGTAATGGTTCAAATAATGTCAAAAATGAGTTCATTTGTCCTCATATCTCTTAAGGATTGTGCTTGTTTTGGATTAATAGGTTTAGGACATTCTTTCCCTGCTTTTATAATATCTTTTGCATAGACTTAAAACCTAATTTCATTGAGGTAACATGGAAAGGTCATGACCTTTTTATTATGCTTTAACATTATAATTCATGGTTTGCAAATTTATACATTTATTTAACATACTAATGTCTTGTAAGAGTCATGTAAATATGCCTTGGAAACTTATGAAAAATAATTTTATAACTTACAATTTTTTCAATATTAATTAAGGACTAATTAATATCCTTAATCCCTAATCCAACCTTATATGTAAAGAACAAACCTTGAAATAAATCATAAATTATCTATCATAAGTATTCATTGTTTAATGTGGCAGGTTGCAGAGATAAAATACTCAAGGGGGTATGGTAGTTATTCCTAAGGTAAGATTATAATTGTTTTAGATTATTGTTGGGAAAACATGTTTAATAACCTAACCTAGCAGACTTTGATGAATTATCTTCCTATATAATATGAATGTAGGAAATATCATGCATAAATATATAATATTGTTTTAGAATTTAGGGTACATGTATATTGGTTGATGTTAGAATCGAGGTATCATAACCCAAAAGGATAGGAAAAAAATGTGGGTTGTTTTTTTGGTAATCATGTCATTTGGTATTAGATACTTAACTCTAGAGGTATTTTGGAGAAGAGATTTAAAATACCTTGAATTTTAAAGTAAGGTGAGCTCTATTCACTTTATAATTTAACTATGTTGTATTAATATTGTTTTAGAATTTAGGGTACATGTATATTGGTTGATGTTAGAATCGAGGTATCATAACCCAAAAGGATAGGAAAAAAATGTGGGTTGTTTTTTTGGTAATCATGTCATTTGGTATTAAATACTTAACTCTAGAGGTATTTTGGAGAAGAGATTTAAAATACCTTGAATTTTAAAGTAAGGTGAGCTCTATTCACTTTATAATTTAACTATGTTGTATTAGCAACAAAATTTCTTCCACATGGGGTTATATTTTGTTTTAAAAATGTTCTGAATCATTAGTCTTATTTGGAACCAAATAATCCATGTAAATTATTAAAATTTTCTAGTAGTATAATGATGTCCACCCATAGACTTGATCAAGTCAACCCTTCTTGAAATCAAGGTTGAATCATAGAAAGCATCACTTGGATACTGTTAGATTGGATGGGTAGGTAAACAAGAGGTAAGTGATATAATCTTTGCTCTTGGAATTAAGGTTAAAATTCATAGTATTTACTAATAATTGTATGGTAAATTTTTTATGAGATGATTAGGGTATGATGTCCTTGGGAAGGTGATGGGTATGACTAAATCCTAGAAAGCCATGTATGGTGAGAATAATGGACTTGTTTGGACAAGTCAATGAATTTTTGGGATCTCTAGTTATGAAATACAATTGTGTTTCACTTAATCCATAAGGTGTGAATGGTTTTTCATACATGATATCATTTTATTGGATATTGAGTATCAAAATCTATTGAGAACAACCTTTTCATTTGAAAACATGATGTTATATCCAGGATCCTTGAAGCTGAACCAATTCATATCATATTAGTTATTGGTCTCAAGCAACCATCATGATTTCTAGAGGAAAGTTGGAACCTATAGGATTCATTGTGGTGAAAATTATTCAAGTGGCATAAATGCTTTGTATGGGCATATGTTATGTGATGTGTTAACAATAATTTCAAGGTCTATCTCAGTTGTTCTTACACAAATTTATATGAAATAATGAATGTCATCTTTTTACTTCATTAACATTAGATATAATTGTGTTCTTATTTCCAAATTTTGATTCATATGTTATGTAATTACTATAATTAAAAAAATAAATAACTATTAGGGTATAACATACCTCGTTGATGTTACATTGTTATAACATTCTAATTTATGATGAAAACATGATTTTAAATAGAATTCATGAACTTTTCTAGTACATAAACAACTAGCATGGGCATGGATCCCATGATCATTTGAATAAACACATTAAACAATGTTTTATATTATTTCTTGGTTGAGGTACAACAATAAATTTTTGATATAAAATTATCACTTGGATTGTAAGTTAAACCTTTGTAAATAAATGAATTTGGTACTACCTATTGTACATTTATTTTATTGAGGCACATCTCACCTTAAACATATTAGTTAGTATGACAAATTACTCTACTAATTTAATAAGGTTGGGAATTTCTTATATTTTTCGAATTGAGTATGATCATATGATTTTTAGTTTGACTTTGTTAAGGAAATAAAATGCTACAAATAGATGATATGGTATAACATGTTTGTGGCAAAGGATCTTGTTGTAATTTATGCTCAGGAATGGTGCAGATGCACTAATGTCTATCCAAATATATTATAATAATTTTAATTTATGATTAAAATAAAATTTGAGATGAGTGATTCATAAATAACAACTTGGTCCCTCGTGTTAGACTCTTATGCATAATCGATAAGGTTATACTTGCTAAAATTTAGTTATTTGATGAATAACAAGTGTTGGTTGGCACTAGTAAGTATAGACATGCTATAATAAAGGTAATATAATGCTTATGTATGAAAATTTTATTTTTTATAAGTAATTTATACTTTCATTTAATCATTATAAATACAATGTATTGATTTTATGATAAAAAAGAGCAATAAAGATGTTTTGAAAAATGGATTTCAGGATTCATCGTGCGAAAAAAAATGTTGGTTTGATTATTATTTATCTGGGGTTGGTAGGGTTGTTTAATCCATGGCAAACAATATTTTTCATCTGATTTCTTTCCCTAAGGATGAGTACACATTTGGTACTCAAAACATTAGATAACATTTCTTTTCACATGTTGAATCTTGAAATCCATTTTTCAAATATTTTACATCATGAAAACCTTACTGTTGTTAAATATGTTTTGATTAGGCAATATGAAAATTATAGGTACTCTTCTCAAGATTTGGATGATAAATTGGTAAATTTACTCAAATGGATAATAAATTATGGTGGGATTAGTTTGACTAAACCATCATGAGCTAAAAATGTTTTTGGGACAATGCACAAAAACCAAATGGTTGCATGTGAATTTCCATAAATGGATTCCCCTATATTTGTTGTGGTTGGTTCCAGATGCTACATTAACCCATGGACAAAATAATTATGAATGAAAGGAAGCTATGGAAACAAGCATTATTGAATTATGTTGAAATTTTTTAAGGGATCTCTAATAAGTTTATGTGTGAGGCATACTAAGTCTAGTATAAAACTCCACACTAAACCTAGGAGTTCAATTAAAATATAATTTGATTAGGCTATTATAATTGGATGAAATTATTTTACAAGTCTATATGATGACATATATTTTTAGGAAATGGAAATAATAACATAGATTTATCCATGTAATAGGTTGTGTGTTCTAATTTTAATTGCACAAACAAAAAGTTGTGGAAATATTTGGTTATGTATAGGCTAGTCCTTGTGTTAACGGTGGGTATGTTTGGAAGGAAAAGACTAGTTACCCATAATTTTTACCTTAGGAACCAATATTTCACATTTTTAATGGGATAAAGATGTCATATTACACAAAAATGATGAATTTAGACCCTATCTTGAATTAGATATCATGAGTGTTTGTGTGTATAACCAAGCGGTTTGATTCCATCTCATGATTGATCACATGCAATTTAAAATTCATAATTACATTGAATAATATATTCATTATAGTGGTATATGAATCAATTTCACTATTAATCATATGTGATCATCTTGTTGATGATGATTTTAACACTATAAATCACTGACATTCACTTTATTTGTTTAGTAATGATGAGAGTTATTTTTATCTTATGAACTTAGGTGTTGGTTTAATGTGTTGAACCCATTTTGGGTCTAGTTGTGATTCATTTTTTCATGGTATAATTTATAATTGATAAACTATTATAAAGGTAATAATTGTACCATGTATTGGCTTGAACATTTATGATTTTATGTTTATTGAAATCAAATAGGTTGTTAATGATTATCAAATATTTGTTGTAATTCATCTTGTCAATCCATAAAATTAACCTTTGATTATGATTCTATGAATGAAGACATACTCAACCAATAACTAGGGTAGTGGAGGTTAATGACATGAAACTAGGGCACAACTTTGTGCCATTGATTTCATTTGCCATTTTATGTCCAAAAGTTTAGGGAGCCATTAACAAGCCACTACAAATAGTATTTTACCTCATGGGTCTTGATTTATAAATTATTATTTGGGAGAAATGAGGTTTAGAGTGGATTAGTTGAGGGATGAAAAGGAGGAAAGTATAAGGATATAAACCTCTATCATTCCAAGAAAGTGTTTTTATTTGAAACTTTATATCCCTATGCTTTGAGTATAGTTTCATTTAGAATATGTATCCCCACTAGTTGTGACCTACTCATATGGTATACATTTGGATACGTATGTAGTATATATGTACGCAGATGTATACCCCATTCTAGGTATACAAGCCATGGGTTATTAATTAATTAAACCATGTATTTTTTTATTAATGTTACGACTACATTATATTAGGATTATAACTACCTATTGGTTTAATATTCATTTAAAATAATATGGGTAAAATATGTCTTTATGGTTTGAGGATTTAAAAAAATAAAAATACTTGTACCGAATAATATTATAATGATATATCATTTAAAGAGTTGAACAATTATGTTTTTCTTGATAACCTTATCATGTAATATTTTAGGCATGTGGATGGTATATAAATCTTTATTCGTAAAATTATGATTAGTGACTAATTATGGAAAACATAATGATAATTTTTTCATCATTAAGCACATAATTTTAGGTGTTGATTCTCAAGATTAGATATGATTAATATTTTCATGGTAAATGAGTTCATCCATACTCTTTCTTCTATCTTGATTCCTATGACTCATCCTTTTAAGTTTTTGATATGGATCAAACTCATATTTAAGTCATATTATGAGGTATTGGGTTATAATGCTTTAAATCATAAGGATCATGAATATTTAATTATATTTTAAGAATAAAATTTGTTTTCCATTTTTATAGAACTATTGTTAATTTACATGTGTTTGTAACAAGAAATAAAACTTCAAATAATTATTATATTAAATAAATTGCATCATCTATTTTGAGATACTTGAAAATAATAATAACTATAGATGTTCATTTATATTACATTTCAAAAAGAAATCTATAGTCAAATTGACTTCTACATGTGGTAACATAAAACAATGTGACAACCTTATGACCCATGAGTGAAGGAGGTTACTTGTGTTTATCATCTAATTTAGAGATAATTATTATGTTTAATAAATTATAACCATTTCTATTTAAGTTATATTTTTATTATATGATTTATTATAATATATTAGGTTCATTATATGGGTTGAAACCCTGAATTTTGAATGATATTAAGAAAATATGATTTTTATTAAGTAATAAAAAACATCATGTCTGCAAAAGTGTTTAAATTTTAGGAATCTAATATTCATGTTAAAATACTTTAAAGTATTTTTTTAATATATATTTGAAAACAATACTTTATAGTATATATTTAATTTTTCTTTTTTTATTTTTATTACCTTAAAATAAGGGTAAAGTATTCTATAGATCTTTAAAAAGTTCAATGAGGAACAATCATTCCTAATATTTGGATGTTGTAAAATTATATTTATGATTATTTTAAAATATTTTTTTGGATGGGTAGTGATAAATTTTCATCTAGGTATTTATCCTTGACACTTTATGAGAACAAAGAAATCCTTAATGACCATGCACTTAGCTAGTAGTCATTTGCCCTATTATGCTCCAAGGGATTTTTTAATAGTCTCTAATATCTAATTAATTGTAAACCTTTACCAATAAAGGCATGGTGTTCATGTGGTGACTCATTGCATGTCATAAGCATCATCATTTCTAGTGTAACTCTTATTATATTCTTGAGTTAGTTATGTTTGGTATTCTTATTTGGCAAAATGAAATTTATTGTGTTTCATTAGTCAATATAAGAGAATATGGATGTTTTTTAAATTTAAAATTAATTATGTAATGATTATTTGCAATGATTATATTTTTATATTCCCCTTGTGATCTTTATTGTATCTTAGAAGTTACTTGGTGATTTTAATAAAAATGTAGGAATCGATTTGGAGTTATTTTTTAGTTGTTTAAAGGATATCCTTATCAATTCAATTATTTTTAGAATGCAATCATTAGTAATATATTAAATTGTATTTAGATCAATATCCATCTCCAAACATTAATTTAAACCTTGGCATGAATTTAAAATTAGTTCTAAAGATGTTTACTAAGTGCTTGGTTGATTTCATGGTTGTACACTAGTTGGAGGCTTAACATCATTTCCATTATATGAAGGTTAATATGAATTTCTGATGTTTTCATTAATAAATAGAATGATAAAATAGATAGTTCCATAAATTCTTTACTTTTATGATTTATTTAATAAATTTTTGTATGTTTATCCTAAAAGGAAATGTGTAATCTCATTTCCATCCCAATTTTATGCCTTTATAGTTTGATTTCATTGTGTAATGATTGTATTTTTAGAACCATATTGAATCTACCTGGGAGGTTACATAGTGACTTAACAACAAGGAAAAATATAGTCATGGAGATTATTATTAGCTATTGAGTGTTGTATTGTTTGATTCAATGGATTTAAATAGTCTAAGTTCATGTTAAATTAAGTTGGTAATATTAAGGTTGTATTTTAGTATAAAATTGAGCCAAAGAGTAATATGGATATAACATGAAATAAAAACTATATTTGTATTATATTTTAAAAACCAATTGATTATGTTAAGTTGAAAATTATTGTTTTTACATTGCATGATTGATTAATATGTTTTGAAGTCATTTAAATGGTAATTAGGAACTATGTACACAATTTTGTGTATCATTATAGATCTTCTCCTATAATTAATTTTATCCTTCAGTATTTAAATGAAAATGAAGGTGGATTAACCTTATAAATGGACACATAGTCATTTACCAATTTTTAATTTTATCATGATCACATGGATATGACATTTTCCTTTAGGTAGACTATTTTTGCTATGATTTACATGCTTGGAAATTGGACTTACCCTATTATCAAGGGTAATATCTTATTCATCAGACATGAGTTGAAATATTAAAAGATGAAATTCGTACCTCATTATAGAATGTCTACTTATTATTGTGTTTTTCATTGTTAACTTTAATATTATTTTGTGAGTGGAAATTACTTTTAATGAAGTTAGAGTAGAAGACTTGATACAGTTTAAGACTAGTTTAAATTGTGGTCTTTATAATAATAGGGCACACTTTTTAAAAACTATGAGATTGTACAATGGATATTTCATCATTTTATATAACTAATATATTATTATTATTATTATTATAAACATTATTAGTCTATGTTAAATAAATTGATAATAAGGAAGTAGTATGGGTTTTTATGTTGAGGGTTATTATAATACATTTCAAATCCATTTTATCTTATTTCAATTTGATGATTAAAGCAAAGTAGTTTTTTTTTTCTAGAATTATGGTAAAAACATGGGTTTTAAAATATCTCATAACCTGAACAAAATGGCCAATTACAAACAAAAATCCCAAAATAGAAATAAACAAAGCCAACTTCCCATAAAGAAGTAAATAGAAGCAGTCACAGTTCCACCAAGTTTTAGCAAGGGATCAAACAAGAATTGATTAAAAATATAAAAAAAACTAGACTTCACTAGACCCACATATCCCCCAACTTTTTTGGAATAACTTTATTATATTATTAAATTTGATGCTACCAAAAATAATATCCTTCTTAGTTTATACATTCCTTTTTATGCTCCCTCTAGCCTTCTTGCTAATACCCTCAATGCTTTCATCCTTCAATTATTTTTTGGGGATCCTACATATTTTAACCTTATTTTCATTCTTTATTTTATGAGTTCCCTTAATGTGCTATATTTGGGCCTCCTCCTACTATTTTAGCATGGCATGTTCTTTCCTAAGTGACTCTTAAAGTTCTAGATTAAGCATGCAAACATGTTTTTTCCACAAATATACTCCTCTCTTATCAACTTTATTTTTTACATGGATTTCATCTTTAACACTTTTTATCTCAGCACTAATCTTCCTTATCTCTTCTTCTTATTGATTAAGTCTTAACTCTAGGCCTTCTAATTTATCCTTAAGGCAAGGCAGTACATTAATTAACGACATTGAGTATTGTTTCTTGGATATAGTTTAAACAAAAATAAAACCTTAATTATTAATTAATTTTATAGTTAATAAGATTATTGTTTGGATAATATGAAGTTTTTAATATTTTAATATTTAACTTGCAAGTTTCATTTTAGGATATTACTTAGATAATTGAGGGTGCTTAAAATCTCAATATGTTCTAGGATATTGTAGGAAAAATGGTTGTCATTTATGGCATTTGAAATTTAACTCACAAATTAATCTTGGTTTTTCATGGATGATAATTAATTAATGGTTTGATTTGACTCAATAATGAGTTCATATATCCTGATATCTCCTAAGGATTGTGGTTGTGTTGGAGTCATGAGGTTATGGAATTCTACCCTTATTTATATAATATTTGTTAAATATTAATAAACCTTAATTTAAGTGAAGGAAAATATAAATATAATGACTTTATTTATTAGGTTCTAACCTTGTTATTCATTATTCAAAGGTCTACTCAAATATTTAACATATTAATGTCTCATAATAATCATGTAAATTTGCCTTGGAAACTTATGCAAAACAATTTTGGAACTTAATATTTTTAGGTATGATTTAAGAACTATTTAATAAACTTAATCCATAATCCAACCTTCTATGGAAAGTTAAACCTTGTAGTAAATAATAATTTATCTTTTATAAGTACTTACTGTTGAATGTAATAGGTTGTATAGGTAAAGGAATCATAATCGGGTATGGTGGTTAATCTATAGGATAAATTATATATATTTGAAGTTTTTATTGGGATAACATGGTTAATTATAGACATTTATTTTTCATCACTTATATGTTAAAATTTTAATTAGAGTTACTTTCTACAATAATGTAAAAAACTAATCGAAAATCTTTAATTAAGCTAATTATTCATACAATTACCAATTTAGTCTAAAATTGTAATAACACATCCCTAATTGAGGTAATGCATCGTATCATAAAATTTAATTTAACATAAGAATTATGAATAAAATATATAATTTACACGTGTTATTACGTGATAATTAAATGAATCTTATTATGTATTATAAGGCCACTATATACAAATCCAAGTAAAACTTTATGTATTCCAAAAAACTATAGTCACACTTCATTGAAATTTAATGGATTAAGTGGTTAAGAAGGGGATAAAACCTCCCATGAATAGATTATTTTTTTGATTGATTAATAAGAACCTATTTTAACATAGAACATTCACTGATGTATGGGTGCAAAGGTAAGAGCCCCTAAATATTGTCTTACACATATGGACCCTTGGGATCAGGCTGGGATTAAAAAACCACCATAATTATATTTAATTATTTAATGATTATTTTAATTTTTAATCCTCTCAAATATGAGTACATTTAAGTTTTAATATATGTGATTCAAACCTATGTCATTTATTAAAATCATCATGTAATACTTAGTGTCACATCTTATCCTGCTATAATAAAACTGCTTAAGTATAAATAGTGGATTATGAGGCTAATGATTTGTAGTTCTATTTTTTGTGCATGATTTGGGTAAGTATAAAGCATGGTTGATGGTTATATTGTTTTTCCATGACCTATTATTATGTTGGATAGAATTTGTGTATTTTATTACTATGCTTTATGATCATGATGATTTATTTCATTTGAAGATTATTTACATTCAGTATATTATTGATGATATATTATTATGATAATCTCAAAATAAATACATATTTTTTTGATTGAGGTTATTGTAGGACTATCCCTACCTTATATGTATTACATAGGAAGGGTATCATCAGATAGCAAGTGGAGATACCAACATTTGATGTTGAGATAATTTTTCCTAGCCCGAACACTCCATGTATATAAGGGAAAGTGAAGCTAATCTATAAATCAATCCTAACTTAGAGAAGATAAATTAAACTAACCATTCCATTTGTTGGTACATTTAGATAATCATGGTTATGACCAATATATATTTTCTTGACCTAACTAAGGGATTTCTTACCATACAATATCACTAGAGAGGGTTATAAATCCTCTACTCGATCAATACCACATAATAACCTAGCTAGGTCCTATGGTTTTTAACAAAGTAAATTAAATATACTATAGTGTTCACAAAAGCATATAGCACAAATGGGTGATAATAAAAAAATAATAATAAACATGAAAATAATAACTCTACTCAAGTCAATGTAGAGGTAATCCGAAACATGGAAATAAATATATTCTTAAGCCATTATACATGAAAATTGATCTACTAAAAAAAGAGGAGTAATAGTCAGGGATACTTTCCTTGAAGATGAACCTATCAAGCCTCAATATTTCCCTTGGCCAATAGTTATTTGAAAGAAGTTGTTTTGGTTTGTAAGGATAACAAAGATAGGACAACTAAGGAGGGCATCTAAGGTGAATGGTAAGGCTAGTTATGGTGGGATTATCAGGGATGACAAGGGGTGGATGGTTGATATTTATGTTGGTGGGATAGGCTTTTAAAGAAATAATTATGCTAAAGCCTCTACTCTTTTATGGGGAGTGAAATTGGCTATTTCACTTGATATTGGCAATTGCACATTCACAGGGATTCCAAACTTGTTATTGAAGATGTTACTAATGTGTTGACTTGTGGCTGGAAATTAAAAGACATTATAGTGGATATATAGATCCTTCTACAACAAATCCCCATAGTTGATATCTCTCATAGATAGAGAGAGTGCAACAGGGTTCTCTTGTAGACCTTGGTCAATAATTTTCAAATTGGCATTGTTGGCACCAAATTAATAACATCCCTTTAAACATAAAGGACTTAATTTGAAAAAAGATGATGTGTTAATGATGACTAATTATCTTAGGAAAGATAGTTTATTTCATCAGTTTTGCTAGATGATGCTGACATGTATCTTGAAGTACATGTTTTTTGTACTTTGATTGCTCAATGTCATCTCTGCTTTATTACTCCCTTGTGTTAAGGTGAGTTTCTGATCTCATAATTATAAAGAATTCATTATTATCATGTTTGAGCATGGGAAGTGTATGATTTAATTGGTCCTTCAAAAGGTGGCTCTCATTAATGATAATATGTGCAGACTACTTATCATAATTCATTGTCAAACTGTTAATCTCTCCTTTCATAATAGCTCTATGAATCTCTGGTTTTGAGGATTCTGTGTTATTTTTTAGAAGGCTATAATGGGAGGAGATAGGATTCAAATAAAGCCAATTTAATGTTATGAGTTTAAATATAATGCTATGGTTTGGCATTACTATAAGGAAGATGGTATTAGCCCTTTTGTGGAATGGCTTAATGGCTATAATGAAAATCTATCTAAGTAATTTACTTGGTCTTGCAATAACTATAGAGTCATTATTGGGAGAATTGGGTTTGAGGTTTTGGAGAAAGTTATTTCTATGGTGACTAGCCTATTGACTAAGGGGACCCAGCTACAAAGGAAAATTAAAGTGGTGGACCATTCTAACCAAAATTTATTCCTTGGGGAAGGTGAATAACTGGTTCCTTACCAATGAGGATTTGAATGGGCCAAGCTGCTAGAGCCGTGGGATGATATGTGTTTCCTCCTCATGAAATAATTCACTTTGGAGGGGTAGTTTACTAGGTTCTATAGGTATCATCTTCCTTTTCTAAATCATTTTAGATGTAATGCTCATATTAGCTTCCCATTATATCTATAGTCTTCCCTTGAGCATTTGGTTTTTAGGGTTAAATCTAAGTCAACTAAGAAACCCTCTAAGAAACCCATTCCCCTACACCAGGGTCTTATTCTCTATTTATATAATTTCTACCTTGCTTTGGAGCCAGCTAAGCCTATCTAGTCTCATAACAGTGAAATTTATGCCAACCCTGATGATACTATTGTATTTGAAGAGCCTTGCCCTTCCCTTACTTCTCATAAGATGAAAGAGGTTTCCTTTTCTCTGTCTAATGAGGAGACTACCATAGTGACCACTACCCACACTCTGGTCTCTAAAAGTATTGTGAAGATCAAGAAGAGGAAAATCGGGGAGGTGGAAGAGGAAATTGTGTAGGATGCTATGGGGACCCCTAATAATCTTAGCAGTACTCTAATGGGACCTGGCAACAAAACTAATATATCTACCAAGGATAAGGAGGGATTGTCCTCTGGGGTTAGGAGGTCAAGGAGGATTGATGGAAAACTTTCATCAAAAGCTAAACTTATTGATTATTTAGAGAGTGCTTCTGAAGAATCCACCCAGGTGGATGAGGCCAAGGTTATTGAAGTCCAAGAGATTTTTGAAGATGCAGAGGATAAGAATGGGAACAAACAGATTGATGTTTTCATTGGTGATGTTGGTGATTTTGAGGATAATGCTAATGAAGGGGGAAGGATGTTTGTGGAGGAAGCTTCTAATGAGATAGATCAGGGTGTTGATTATAGGAATGACATTGCTGCCCTGAGGGGTCGTGTAAAGAAATTAGAACACTTAATTTCCACTATGCTCAGGTGTACTATGTTACTTAATCTTTCTATGTTGTAGGATCTTGAGACTATAGATATGGAGGAAAAAGAGAATTTCAAAAATTTGGATGAATTTACTGAATCTCTAGCTAAAATATGGGAGAATATTTCTCCTTAGTTCTAGTTTATTTTATCTTGTTTATTCTCTACTTCTTCATACATACTATCTTTAGGTTGGTTATGTTATCTTTGCTATTTATGTTTATTAAGCAGGATATGTTGTAACTATTTAGAGGCTCTTTTGTGCTGATATTAGCCTCTAGGGTTTCATTTTTCTATTTTATAAGGGCTCATCCCCTTGTTTTTACCACCTTAATTAATCAAAAACAAAGATAGGACAAATCTAGGATACAATATTTCTCCTATGCATCCAAAAGACTTTTTCCACAAGACAAGATTCTTCTTTAAAGGAAGTATGAAACCCTAAGTAATGAATTCTCAAGTATAATGGTGGATAAGTAGATAAATATGTGAAAATGAATGATTATCTCTATTGGAAATGAGGTGAAGGATGTGTTTATATAGTTGGATCTAAAGCTAAACCCTTTCAAAATTTTAGCCAACACAGTTGGCCCAGTTGACCTAGTTATTAGGAAATAGAATAGTTAGGTCCTAGAATACAATGTCTAGGCTGAATTAGACTTATAATGTGCTTAGTTCCCATAATAGGGTCAAATTATTCAACTATGTTTGGAGGATGGTAAAAAAATAATTTTGGCTTAGGTATGGGCTATTTAAGGTGGTGAATTACTTTGAGAAGCATGTAATGAAGGTGTTAAATATTAGGTAAATATATAGGATGGTCTTGTGTTGGTTTCAAGTTATGGTATACAGAAAAAAATCTTGTGAAACACCAATGGTCTACCCACCCCTTTCCTAGTGTATCCTTTAAGGCATTCACTCAAAGAGATTGAGACTCGATGGGTTCCTGTAAGAGAGAAAGAAACAATAATTGATCAAGTTTAAAAATATTATGTGTATACATATTCATCACTTGAATCTCATCATGTTTCATGTAGTTGCAACATGATATGGTGATTTAAAAAAATAACACGTTAACACACAATGATAAGATAAATAAATTGTGGTAAGAAGAAAATAAAATAATGAAAGGATAAAATTTAAAAACACAAAACTTTAATTGCCTTAGTTATGTAGAGTGGAAATGAAGTGAGAGAAATTCAGAGGTATCTAATGTAGGGAATATTAGGCAAAACTATAAAATAAGTGAAAATTCAATTTAAAAAATATATATCCATGTAGTATGTAGAAAAATTATTTACAATATCAAAATTATAGAACATCTTTTGGTTTGGAAAAAGATTAGTAGAAACAAAGTTACAAGCTAAAAATGGAATTCGAGAAAAAAAATTGGTAGTTAAAGAAATTTAAATTATAACTATAAATAGGGTTAAAAATAATTAATTTTTAATTTTTTTATTGTGATAAAAATAGAGCTCTAAGTGACCTAATCTACTACCGAGAGTGGCCATGGTGAGGATATGACAAATGCAATGTGGAGAATGCCTAGATATGGTAGCCAGTGTAGTTTAGGGAAGTAATGCATTAATTTCAATTTTTTTGTAATTTTTATTTAAAGTAAGCTAGTACAAAAATAGATATTAGGAAAAAAATAGGTAACAAAAATTACCCTAATAAATTTTGAGGTAAACTAGGAACAAATCAAGATAATGGGTAGGAAAGGGTTAGACCAATAAATGTCTAAGGAATTTATGGTAAATAATTGGAAATTCATCATTGATTTCAAATAGAGTCATACTATCTAACTCAGTTGGAAAATGCAAGAGGTAAGAAAGTGGATAATTTCATAGTAGAGGGATAACATAGTATTTCTAGGGGTGGCCAACTACCTATCAGAGGATTGACTCATTTATAAAGTTGACAGGGATGACTTAATGTATACTAGCTGATTTAAAATGTATTAGGGGGCTGATGTAGTTTGTTAAATGGGATAGACTTCATAGTAGAAGGATAATTTATTTAGAAAAGATGGGAAAAGGGCTGATGTAGTATGAAATGGTTGATTGTGTTTACAAGAATGGGTCAATTACATAACAGAGGGTTGACATAATTGGTAAAAGGGGTGATAGGTTTGATTTACTATAAAAAGGACTGAAGGGTAAAAATTAGAAAATATTATGAAAAATTTGATGAAGTAGTTAATTTTTATTAATTTATTAATTTTAAAAATGTATATTTATCATTTTTCTATCGATATTTAATACATTCTATGGTGTTTGACATTTTGTAGAGATGATAGAGATTTTGGTGCCTAGTGGATTCATCTTGGCTACCATATTTACTAGATAGATTATTATATGTTGATCAATCATAGATAGATTCCCTAAGATTTGGGGTATCATGGATATGCAAAAGATCCATATTAATGTTTCTTTAGTCATCATGTTCCTAGGATCATGAGATAAATTGACCAACACTTTTGTATAGGAGGTGGCTGGAGATATAATAGAGGTAGGCATCACCTTAGAGGATGCCCATGATTTGGTTGGACTACTCATTATTGGGACTATTTTTATTTTTGATTAATTTTAGACTTAGGAGGGGAGGTGATCCCTAGCCCATTAGGAGATTGGATCAGATGGGATTTATCCTAGATTATGGGTGAGTTTATTATATGTATATATCTCAATCATTTCAGATATCTAGAGGGCCATGATATGACTCATGATAGCACGTGTGCCATGTCACAAGTAAGAATAAAAGGTACCATTTTATTTAGTAGCCTTATGATAGTCAATCTTAGAACATAGTACTCTATATGATTTGGGCTTAGTTATTTGGGTGAGAATCATGCATAATATGTATGGCATGCTAACTCAGGGATATAAAGCTATGGTCCTTGTGATTTTATTGAGTAGTTGGATATATGAGAGGTCTCTTATATACTGGCCAGTAGGGTTGCCCCATGTGATGGATGATAAGTGACCTCAAGTGGTGAGGTGGAGCTAGGATCATGTTGTACATGTAGTGTCCCCATGTCTTAGCCTTATAGATTATTACTCATGGTTATGTTATATGGAATCCTTATATTGATATTATGGTCAATTGGCCTAATTGGGCTATTTTGGCTACTAGATTAACATGTGTTCATAGTACTAGGAATTATACCTCATGGGTGGAGCTAAATATTTTAGCTTGTATACCTAGATAATTGGGTTTACCACATCTGGTGGCTCCCTTAATAGTGCCTACTAATTGGCATGACATGCTAGAGAGCCTAGAAGGAGAGGGAGTATAAGAGTACCTATAGAGATACCAATCATTAGGCCTCATTGATAAAGACCTTGGGTAGGTTAAGTACATCAATAGAGGGAGGCTATGATAGATATAGAAGATGTGATAGTGTTGGATGTAGAGGGTGATAATGTAGGTGAGGCTAATATAGAGCCATAATAAGGACTATGAATACCACCATGGGTACCTATGAGATAAAGGCATCATCAGAGGGGGAAGACATACGAGAGAGCCACCAAACATGGGGATTCCATAGCATAGGCTATACACCATTGGTACATACATAGGTATATAAGGAGAGGACCATAATGTGAATGAGTAGTGTCTATAGGTTTTCTATTGGTATAGAGGCAACCTACAATGGAGGTGTTCAGTGGTTGAGATGATGGGGTGACTGTGGTTAGTGACACCAATGTCGGTAATGAATGATTTAAGTTTTAAATTTTATGTTTCTGGATTGATCAATAGTTGTATAGTTATTTATGTATGTGGTATGGATATAATATTTTGGATATATATATATATGTATATGTATATCATGATAAAATAGCACCCCATCTAAAATATCATGGTGTGCAGCCTAAACTATTGTACCCATATATATATATATATATATATATCCAAATATCATGCTAAAATAGCACCCCATCTAAAATGTCATGGTGTGCAGTATAAGCTAATATATACCCCATCTGAACTCCTCAGTAGTATTTACAAAACACACAAACCATATATACATCATATCTCATATATGGTTTGAGATATGATGTATATATGGTTTGTGTATTTTGTAGATACTCTTAAGGAGGAGTTCAAATGGGGTACAATAGTTTAGGCTGCACAACATGATATTTTGGATGTGGTACTATTGTATCATGATAATACTACCATGGATGATGCATAGTCCATTATAACAAAGTATTCCATTATCTAGGGCCCTCAACATGTCCCATTAGATTATCCACCTAGGCCTACACATGTCCAAGTTCTATCATCATATCCATATGGTAGATCACTCCTAGGCCAATGTTTATCAGTCTCATGCCTCTCATCTCTAACTCTAAGGGGTAGTTTTAACCCATCCCCTAATGCTTATAACTCTTAGATGCCTCTCCAACCAAGAATAGAAAACTAGCATACATTGGGTTAGATGGTACAATAGGATCATCCATAGTAGTAGGATCATGCTACAATAACACCACATCCAAAATATCATGGTGTGTAGCCTAAACTATTGTACCCCATCTGAACTCTTCAGTAGTATCTAAAAAACACACAAACCATATATAGATCATATCTCATATATGGTTTGAGATATGATGTATATATGGTTTGTGTGTTTTGTAGATACTACTAAGGAGAAGTTCAGATGGGGTACAATAGTTTAGGCTACACACCATGATATTTTGGATGTGGTGCTATTATAGCATGATACTACTACCATGGATGATCCTATTGTACCATCTACCCAAGTGTATGCTAGTTTTTTATTCTTGGTTGGAGAGGCATATCAAGATCTATAATCATTAGGGGATGGGTTACAACTATCCCTTAGATTTGGAGATGAGAGGTACAAGCATGATAAGCATTGGCCTAGGAGTGATCTACCATATGGATATGATGATAGAGCTTGGATGTGTGTAGGCCTGGATGGCCAATCTACTGGGACATGTTGAGGGCTTGAGATATTGGAATACTTTGTTATAGTGGACTATTCAAAGTGGTCAATCATATAAATCTATGGGTACTGTGGCTCTTCCACCTAAGAGGCATGATGGAGCACAAACTTAGAGCTATAGACATTATATTTGTATTTATATTATGTTGTATTATACTCATGTTATATATTGATATGGACATTTATTCATTTGAGTTGTATTGATGTTATTAATGGATGTAAGGATGTATTCCTTTCTAGCACATGTATTTTAATAGTAATGTTATATATGCAATATTAAATATATGATATATGTTTTATTTTCTAGTATTATGTGACACACATGCATGGTGAAAAATAAAAGCATATATTTTTAGAAAAGAATACAAATAATAATAAAATGTAAGACATACTAGATCATGATGGGAAATATGTAAAAACAAAAGATGAATAAATATATTAAACCAAAATGGTAAAGGGAAAGTTACAAATATTAAAAAAAATATGTATAAGTAAATTAGCACCAAATTAAACTAAATATAATTCATAATAAATCAAGATGAGAAGTATGATTTTTTTTAATAAAATGGAAAACATGTTATAACTAATGGGATGAAAAATAAATGTGTAATAAATTTAATCAATCATACTAAATCTTGAAGGGAAGTATGAAAATAAAAATAAAATGTAAGTATAAATCAAATTAATCATACTAAATCAAGATGATAAGTATGGGAAATTTAATAAAATGGTTTTGAAAATACATGCAACCATAAAATAAGAAGATAAAGTTAAATGTTTATGAAGTAAGCATAAAACATACTATATCAAGATGTGAAGTATGTAAATGACGTGTAAATCACAATGCAAAAAATACTATATCAAATTTTAAGCATGCAATATTATTGTGATGTGGTAATAGTATAACACTTTATTGGAATGTTTTGTGAGGACTAGTTGGTCTTATCCAAGGTCTTCTACTATAAATCACAAAGGGAACACCAATGAGGTAGTTACAAATGTTGAAATAGATTGTTGGGGTTTGATGTGATAATTTATGAGGAATACCTAGTCCTATATAAGGTCTTATATATAAAATCACAATAAGAACACCAATGAAGCGAATGGTAATAATGGAAAAAATAAAGAAATATTTTGTGAGGAATGCCTAGTCCTATCCAAGGTCTTATAGTGCAACTCACAAAAGGAAACCCTAGGGGTATGATCAATTAAAAAAATAATATTCATGAATGGGAAATATTAGGATTATTGTAATGAAATAAGGAGTGTAAAAATTATGACATAGGTGTTTATAATAAAATCTTAGTAAACATGAGACATTCTAGGTAAGAAAGAAAACGCTAAGAGGCTAGTGACCATAAAAATATAAAGGATACCTGCTCACAGTATGTATAAAGTTGTATAGGTAAATAGGTGGAATACTAAGATCAACTCATGAAGGTTATATAAATAAAGAAATTAAAATTTACCTTCCTTCCCATAAAATATTATATGTTCCTCAGGACCCCTTACAAAGTCATTGGTCTATTGTGAAGATTGGGTACTTGTATAAAAATATAGGTAGAACTATAGTTATTTTTATTCTCCTATCCCAATCTACTAGAATACCACACCCTAATGGACCTCAGCTCTATTATGAATAGTTATGGATTTTAAACTTTGATTAAGAATAGGAGATGTACTAAAAGAGGAAATCATGTCTTTTGGTATGATTAGACTTTTGTATTTTATATTTTTATATTTGATCATTGCCTTTTGTAAAAATGATTTATCTTTTAATGCTTTATGGATTTTGTGATTCCTCCTTCATACATATTTTGAATAACCAACATGAGTGATTAAAGTGATACACATGAATGAGATTTATACTTTGGTTGTAGGAGACTGTGCAACCAGAGATATGACTGACTAAACAACTTAGTCTTACCTATGAACCAATATGTAATATCAAGTGTCAATCGTATGTATGCTTAGTATGTGAAAAAAATAAGGGAAAAAGGGAGATCAAATAGATCAGTGTATATAAGTAGTATAATGAGAATTCATGTTTGATAATTGATAATATGGAAAAAACAAAGTACTAAGGGAATGTGGGTTTTATAATCAATTTTCAATAATAATTATCTCTATTTGAGTTTGAAAGTAACAAACAAGTATTAGAGAGAGGATAAATGAATCCATGTGAAATAATTTAAACCATAAGCATAAGTTTGAATCCATGAAAAATAAGATTAAACCATAAAAGATAGATAAAGAGAATGGAAACCATTTAAAATACATAAAGCATAATATAATCATTCATGCAAAAGAGATAAGTGAAATAATGTTTGATAAATAGTGAAAAATATAAGATATAAAAATGAATCATAAATCTAATCCAAATCATGTAATATAATGATATAATTTATGAGAGAACACCATGCTATGTTCCCAAATATTGATAGATATGACCATAAATGTCATCCATAACATCATACACAACACTTTAACTAAATTTTGACATTAGTCAAAGTCTCATCAATCTTCATAGAAAGTCATGAAAATAATTCCTTCTTTATCATCTCTACCAAAACTGTAGGTGTGGTAGAATAAGAGTGATACTCATGTGGTACTTATTGTGTGAGATAAATATCTATCTCAATATGAATGGTATTTATGGATATATGTAGAGGTGCAGCTAGCAGAGAAGGAAGAGCCTTCATTCGTAGGAGAAATGTAGCAATAAGAATAATTGGTATTGGTGTAGACTATGGAAAATCTTAGAGATTTTGCTAAAGAACATGAAACCTATCGGTATGATGGGTATGTCATTGATTCCAAAGACAATAAACAAATTTAGGGATGTACTTTAGAAGTAGATTAGGAGGTTAAATAGTCTTGTCTTTGGGTTGTGCTATGATTGGATGTAGTGTATAAATGTACTACCTAAGTTTTTGGTATTGATTTGAGGAATGACTATGTGTACCATGGAAGAAACAAACATGTCTATTAGTATATGGTGGAGGCCTACTATCTAAAGTGGTAGAGTAAGAAGATTTTTTATACTAATGTAGATGATAATCCTTGGTCAAATGACCATAAATTCTATCAATATCATAATAGGTCTCATCTTCCCATTATGTGGGTAGGGGATCAAGCTTAGGTAATGTTAGAAGACCATCACTAAGAAAGGGAGAAGATGGAGCAAAATTTGGACTAGGCTCATCCATATATATGGTTAGCTATGTATTGATTTGAAGTAGAGTGGCTAACATCTATAAAAGAAGCTAACTAGAAGGATCATGATATATTAAAAATTGGTAAGGTCCTATCATGGCATGGTCCACAAGCATACTCTTGAGAGGTTGAGTAGTGATTGGAGGTGTAATGCATGTGTGCTCCATATCTAACCTATGAACAATAGAGGATAAACTAATATTAGGTACTATAAGAGAAGGAACAAGATAAATAGAACTAAAAGATAATAATACATAAGATGATATCTAAGAGCCTCAAAAATTTTATCTTGAATGAATCATCCAATTAAAAATAGGTCATCTAAATAATAATTATCATCATAATCGAGTGTATGTAAGTCAATAGTACATGTGTCAACTATTTTAGTGACTAAAGAAGCATGATGAATGGATGTTTGGTTTTGGTTATAATAACCAATATTTCATCAAAAAGTTGATGGTGGGAGAGAGGTTGAACACAGGGAGGTGTTTGAGTGATGATATTAATGGATAGATCAAAAGTTTTGATATTTAATATTGTATCATCTACATCATCATAATTAGATTTTAATAGGTTAGGTGGAATATTTATCATTAATTATGGATGACCATTATAACTCTAGTAGAGTTGATAGGATGGTTAAAGCATTGGTATTTTTGAAAGGGAACACTAGGTAAGTATTCAAGGGTGGGTTTTTAAAAAACATCTCATTCTTTGAATTTTTCAAAATTATAAGGATTTATGTCCCCTTGAATCTCATATATAACACCATTATAAATAAATTTTACACATTGGAATGAGGATGAAGTGATTGTTCTCATACGATGTGTCCAAGGTCAATCGATTAAGATATTGTAGGAAAGTGGAAAGTTAAATATCACATAGATGGTGATAGGAGGAATAGTAATAGGAATCCAAACACAAACTAAAGGATGTATTTTTCATCTATAATATCCTTGGAATGTATTGTGTGTGGATTTAAGGTTACATTCAGAGTATCCAAATGTTTTTATAAACTCAAGGGAAGCAACACAAGTGCCTGAGACTTCATCAATTAAAACATCTTTAACATGGATATCATCTATTTACATGCTAATTAATAAATGGGGATCATTTGAATGAAGAAATATCTCATTGGGGATCATCGAAGAGATAAGAAACTTGAGTGAGAGAGACATGTCAACTATTTAATCAACATGGATGGACTTTTCTTCACATTGTTGGAGAATGTTATCTTCAGATCTAGATAAGGTAGCTTCTTGCCCTATAGGAGAGGATGAGGGATGTTCATTTTGAATAATAATTACATTAATCAATTACAATGATGAGTATAAGTTCATATAATCTCTATGAAGGGAATTTGGGATGGAAGATATGAAAGTTCCATGATAGGATCCATTCATCATAACATGTGAGAGGATTGCTGGATAAAGGTGCATAGTGTTGTAATAAATCCATTGAATGGGGGTTGGATGTGTATTTAAAATTATGTTGATAAATTATGGATGTCTTAGGTTGGTTGAAATTAGGTTAATATATCTTAGTTGATGTGTCTATTTTTTAGGTATTTCATGTGGTTGAGTAGAAGAAATATTGTATAAAATTTGAGGGATGTTTACTTGAGGTATGAAAGTTGGGGAAAGGGTAGAATTTATATCAATGGTATGAGGTATGGTCAATTTTTTTTTTTGGTTGTGATGATTGTATGGTTATTGTTTCCACATGCCCCAATTCTATGAGATGGGATGGGTAAATATCTTGAATAATATGAATGTTGAAGAGGTATGATGGTTAGGTGTTGGGGTTGAATTGATACAATTAACTACTCTCCTCATATTGGTTATTTTAACTAAATTTTCATCATTGGTGTTCATATCTATAATACATTCAACTTTATTAGTAGCAAGGGATTTTGATCAATGTTGTCTTCATTATTAGGAATATGATCCTTATAGATAGCTACAAGCACATTGTGCTTGGTTGAAAGCTTGATTTTTAGTTGGATTATCATGAGCTTTAACAACATATTGGAAGACATTTTTGAATTTATCCTAATGAAAGAGGTTGGTGCATATTGGTATGATTTCCTTGAGAGAGTGTGGGATTATGATGATAATTGTTATTAGGTGGAGGAACATTCCCCATGGTATTGTTTGGAGTAATGGCTTGGATGGTGTTCATAGTATCATAAGTATTTTTAACACCATCATTGGTTATATGGTTATTTTTAGCTTTGACAAGCATGAAAATTCCCATTGTAGGTTTGGGAGGTTCAAATTTACATATGAGGAAATATTAATGTTAAGCTTGGTCAAGAACCTCTTCCAAAGTTTTTGGGGAAAGAGACCAAATATGATATTTTAATTTAGGATGGAGATCATTATTAAACAAGTGGAAAAGGTTTTCATCCAACATATTATTCTCAAATTTATTAGATAAAGCTTTTCATCATTTGATGAAAACTTGTGTTGTTTTAGTTTCTAATTATTCACAATTGATGAAATGATCTAAGCTATTTTCAAGAAGATCATTAGTTTGGAATTATTGAAAGAATGAAATGACAAAATATTTTAAACTAGTAATGGAAGGGGTTTTAAATTGATTATACCAATCTAAATCATCTACTGAAAGCATTTTAACTAAGAGTTTAGAAGCAACGAAAGTGTTAAGCTTAACCCAATCTTTGTGAAGTTTTACAAATGCTTAAAAATGTAAGGAAAGATCCATATATCCATTATAAGTAATAGTGGTAGTGATACATCCTATGTTGATGCTAGAAATTTGAGGTAAAAAAGGTTTATTTTGTAAATGTTTGATAGTTTTGTTGATAAGTGGGGGTTTTGGTATGAGGTTACCATGTGAATATATAAGGGAGGGTGGGGTTATTTTAAACTCCCCATTGAGCATGTTTGGATTGGTTTTGGAGATGTAATAGGTGATTTTGCATTTACATCATTTGAGTTACATTATTAGTTTGAAATGTGTGTATTTGGTTAAGAGTTTTTAATAAAATTTGATTGGTTTGAGCACTATTTTTCTAGTAGAAGCATCATTTGATGTGTTAGTATTATGTGAGGTATTAATAGCTTCAGATACACTATGAGTATGAGATGGGATAGTGGCATGTGCTACACTAGTAGTATGAAAAGCACTAGTATCATGAGATGCATTAGTAGCATAAAAAGCCATAGTATAATAAGAGGAATTAGTAGCATGAGATGCACTAGTATCATAAGAATAATTAATAGAAAGAGATGCACTAGTAGCATGGGTATACATATGAATATTTTTAAGATCCCCACTAAAGGTTGAAACTACCATATTTGTGGAAATACTTGGCATGGAGGTAAAAGAAAACATAGAGAAGGATGTCATAGTGTGAGAATGAAACATGATAGAGGGGAAAGGTGTAGACAATAAAAATTACTTTCCCCAAATCCTCTGGAAAACCTATAGTAAAGTGAATGGGTTTATCTTATATGAGGTCCCATCATGAGGTTATATATGATTGTAGGATCCATACCTCTATGTTGAGTATTTTCATTAATGAAAAGGATCATTTTAGTTGTATAATCAAGTTCATGTTCATATTCTAGTAAAAACAAGGTGTTAAGTGATGTGGAAGAATGAGGAGTTTCATAGTTGGTATTGGGGTGGTAACATGGACATTGTTTTGATCTAAATTAGGTGCCACCAAATGTTTTTTAGGAAACCTACTGAGATTATTGAAACTCATCATGTTAATTTGATTTAATTCTAAATTATCCTCAAACAAATAATCCATTATAAGGGAAGGAAGCTAAACACTTGTTAGAAATGAGTATAAACTAGTATGATACATGGTTGAACCACTCAACAATATTATGTAAGAAAATGAGTAGGACAAACTACAAAAAACATAATTGAACAAGTTGATTATCTTTTGTAGATTATGAAATTGATAAGGTTTACGAGACACACAATCAAATAGGTTAATTGTGTGTCGAGGGTAAATAAAATAGGCAACCTTTGAGAGATTGGGTTAGATAGAATGATTGTGTTTTGTAAAAAGGTAAGAAGACCAACCTGTGAGACACTCGGTTAGATAGAATGACTATGTTCTATGGAAATTAAATTGTAAGAGACACAATCTAGTGGGTTGATTGTGTTCTGAGGGTAAAGATAGATTATGATAGTTATGACTCTAGACAATCTAGTGTTAATTAGTAGAGAAATTGAAATGAACACAAAGGCAACTAGGTTGACCTAGTCAATTTAGTTGCGACACACAACATGAACTTTATACCAATACTAGCCAACACAAATCTTTCAATACAACATATAATTGACAAAGAGAAATTATTAGTGGTAAAAATATAAATGTTAATATATGTGGTCATTCCTGAATGCTTTTAATTATAGATTTAAAAATAAAATTGATGGGAAATTTGGATTTAAAAAGAAACTAGAAAGAGGTAAGCTAAGTTGGTTTTAGATTTTTAAGGCTGAAAAGGATATGTATTAATGATAGTGATGGCTTAATATTGGGGCCTAACCCCTCACATAATAATACCATAGTGATAAGGGTGTCTATTGCTTTGCCAATATATACCATCAACCACTTATTTATACTCAACCATAAAACTGAATCAACTTCCCCCTTGGTGTTGAAATCCAAGTAGGTATACCTTGGGTAGAATTTTTTAATAATTTTTTATATATTTTTATTTATAAGTGTGTGAATATAATAAAAATAAATGTGACTAAATTGATAAATTGAACTTTCCTATTTAGACTATGTGTGTTACTCTAATTAAGTAGGAAACAAAAATGAAAGATGAATTAAATACTAGTAATGTGAGTTGATTCATTTTGTTTGAAGAGTATGAGGTCAATTAGGTCGAATGAGTATGAAAATAGTATATAATAGAATTGACTTGATTTATTTTATTTTCTAAAGAAAAGGTCAAATAAACATAGTCGAGCAAGTTGACTAAGTCTCTCAGTCATGAAAAAACTACAAAACTATGCCAATCTTTCAACCTATTTTACTAGAGGGTTATAGTTTTATAGAATTAAAAATTGTCAAAAATAGGAGTGAAATGAAGAAAATAAATGACTAAGTTGGTGAGAATGAACTTGATGAGTTAATAATGTTGAATTGTTGTTTTTATATTATGTTGTCTAGATGAATATTTTTAACCTACTAACAATGTCAATTGAGTTTATTTAGTCTAAAAACTTGTATATATGAAAACTAAAATAGGGTCAATCTGATTGATCTAGTTGTCTATAGTTGAATATGACTTGCACAAAGCCAAAAGAGTTGATTGGATCGATTGTTTGTTAAACATATACACATAATGTTAGACTCAGTTAGTAGATTCAATCTAGTGATATAAAAATGAAATAAATAAGAAATTAAAATAAATGAAAGCATGAAAGTAAAATTTCAAGGGTTAGTTCACATTGGGTTCACTAGAATGTATACAAGGGAAAGTGAAGTTGATCTATAAATTAATCCTAGCTTGGAGAAGATAAATAAAAATAACCCTTACACTTAGTATATTTATACAATTAGGTTCATGACCAATATGGATTTGTTAGACCTAACTAATGGGTCTCTTACCATAAAATATCATTAGATAATGTTACAAATCCTTTATTTGAGCAATACCACATAATAACCCTATCTAGGTCATATGGTTAAAAAAAATTAGACTACATCTAATCTAGTGCTCAATAAATATTGTGGGACAAATGAGGGATAATAAACATAAAAAATAAACATGAAAATAATAACTATACTCATGTCAATGTTGAGGTAATATTAAGCATGGAGAGATAAATACATTCATAAGCCATTATACATGCAAATCTATCTGCTAACAAAAGAGATGTAAGATTTATGAATACTTACCTTGAAGGCAAATCCATCGAGCCTAAATCTCTCCCTTGGCTAATGGTACTTTATAAGAGGTTATTATTATTTGTTAGGATAATAATGATAGGTCATATTTAGGATATAAGACTTATCCTATACATCCAAAAGACTTTTCCCACAAGACAATATTCTTATAGAAAATAAGTATAAAACCCTAAGCAATGACTCATAAAGTAGAAACGTAGACAAGTGGATAAAGATGCATAAATGAATTATTATCTTTATTGAAAATGAAATGAAAGATGTGTTTATATATCTATATCTAACCCTAAACCCTTTTAAAATGTTAGCTAACATAGTCAACCCAATTGACATAGTTATTAGGAAATAGAGCAGTTAAGCACTGGACTAAGCCAGCTTAGCCAACTTAGTCCGACATGATTAATTACTAGAATATCATTAACCCATTAGAATATGTTCATAAGATAAAAAATGAGGTTTGGCTTAGGTAGTGTCTATTTGAGGTGATGAATTGCTTGGAAGAGTGTATAAAGAAGGTGTCAAAGCTTAGGGAAATATATAAAAGGGTCTTATGTTGGTTTTAAGATGTGGTATAGGGAGCAAAAATATTATGAAGAACTAATGATATGTATAACCTTTCCTTGGTGCACCCTTTAAGATGTGCATTGAGACTCGATGGGTTATTTCAAGAGAGAAAAAATCATTATATGATAAAGTTTTAAAATATTGTATGTATACACACCACATATAGTTTCTTGAGTGAAATAAATATTACTTACATTCAATTTTTGACAAAATATGAGTTTTTTTTGCATTGATGAGTTAATTACTTGTCATGATTTTCTTCGCATGATAAATCCTTCCATTTATTTTTTGTGTTAAAAAACATCCATAAAAATTATACTATGTTTTGATAAGTTGAATGATAATGGTCTTGTCGATTGCTTGATGCGTATTGGTTTAGTTTGTCACATTATTTTTTTGTGACATAATATGGGAAGGTAAAAAGAGGGTAATAACACCCAAAAATAAATTGATTTAAATAAACTTCAAAACTTTGGATATTTTTTTAGTTGATATAGCCATTGACATATAATATGATTGGAAAGGTAATGAAATTAGGTTTTGGTTATTACATTTGGAATGTTTCACAAAGTAAAATTAATTAGGTTTTTTAAATTTGTTTATTTGAAATTATCATGGAATTTGACCTCTCCAATGGAGTAATGAGGGTTTTTTCAGCCTCCATACAAGGGTATAGAGGAAAGACGCTAATATAACTACAAATATGATTGAGTTTGAGCATTTATGAATTGAAGTTTGATAATAGAGAACTTGGAGGTAAGAAGTATAGTTTCTTGGGCATGCAAGTCATGCATGGGTGATGGAAAAATAACAAGAGAGAAGATGAAGAAGAAAATATCATCACGGTAAACAACAAAAGAAAAAAGAAGAGATCGACCAAAGGGAAGGAAGGGATAACATTTCATACATTGAAACAACAAAATCCTTAATAATAAGGTCAATTTATATTTCATGGTTGTATAGTAGGAAAAATGGAATTTTGATATTAGTTTTATTATAGTTGATTGAATACTTGAAATGCTAAAATTTAATAAAACCCTTTTTCAAATCCCTAATATTTTTAGGTCTATAGACCTAGGTATGGAACTTGGTTCCATCCTTAGTCCTATTGAGTTAAAGGTTGAGCCCTAATAGATGTAGACCTAACCTTTATTTAATTTGGGCATTGTTATTTAGTTGTTATGTTATGGATAAAGTTGACCATATATTTGGATTGAATGACATCATTCAATAGTACATTTATATATGTTATAGAGATAAATTGGGTTTGTATGTATAGTTTATATTTATTGTTTGGTTCTTTGATAACTTAGGTTTTTACGATCGATTTGCATTTTGTAGATGAAAATATGAAACCTACATGTGTGTACACACACACACACACACACACACACACACACACACACACACACACACACACACACACACACACACATGTATTTATATTTATGTATATTATATATATGATTTAAATTCTTACATGTTTACTAGTGTAAATCCTATATTATTAAAGGGATGAGTAAGGAGGGTAAATACAAATATATATTATAAATAGATAATTAATTTATTAGAAATATCAAGTATAAATATAATATTTAATTATTTGGAATAAAATATGCATCACGAGATGATGAAAATGCTAAAATTGGTCAAGAGGGTAGCCTGGAGCCCTTTCATTCAAAAACTAGAGTTTTGGTTGTCTTAGGATAACAACATGGTAAACTGGACACTAGTGCACTACGTTATTGGAAAAGGAACCATACTAATGCCATTTTATAGACAAGGAGCTTGAAAATTTTGAGGATACTACAAGAGGTATTCTAGGTTTTAGTAGATGTGTTAAATAGCTTCTGATCATCCTTTTGTTTCATTGTTTGGCTGTTACTCCTTTAAAACACTAATAAACACCTACACACATGAAACAAAAATGGAATAAAATTAAAAAAGAATGGGAAAATGTGGTTTGTATGATATTAACATCGTGTGATGTAGAACCCCTATTATTTTGATCACTACCTATATTAACCCCAATGATAGGGGTCTTAGATAGCATGTAGTTCTCCCTTAGGGAATATGCATAATCAACACACATAATATGCTAGAATGAATTTTGCTTAGGGATTTATTTGATCAAGTATATATATATCTATGTGTGATGTTAAGTATTCTGCAAAGTGCTGATCTATAGTAGTTACTATTTTTTATGTAATTATATGCCAAAGTGGTAAGTGTTAGATGTAGAATGCCTTGTGAGGTTCTTTATATATAAGGGAATTTAATTTGAATGTAAGTTTTTTATTCATAGGTTGACAAGGTGAAAATATATATATAATCATAATAAGAGACCCAAATAAGGGTAAGGACATGAAACAATCTAAAAAATGACCGTCAGACAATAACATTGAGGTGGACACTAGCATAGTGCACTACAATCTAGGATCGTGCTATTGTCTTATAGTCAAAAAACTAGGTTATGATTGAAAAAATAAGGCCAAGGGCCCTTATGACTAGGATAGGTATGACATAAGACCATTGGAGGTGCAAAAATATGGGAGTAAAAGTCATAATAAGGATAAAAAGACCAAAGTGACCATGCAAACAAGACCTTCATTCATCTTTAATAGCTTCCTATGAAAGAGACACAAAAGACACAGTACTTGTGTTTGCTTGACCAATTTAGGTTGTGTATATTTTCCCCCCTTTTATTCAAGTAATGCAATGGAAATTAAATTAATAGACAAAAATAAAAATAAAAATGTGTACATGCACTTACTTATGTGGATGTGTTCTTGACTCAACCTACTTCTTTGTCATGGAAGTGGACACACATTTGAAATATCAGATGTGAAGAGAAAATACATAATGTGGTGTCCCCTATAATGAATCTGATTAATTGAATGGATTATGAGAAATAAATATCTATTTCCCCTAGTCTTATATATGACTAAATTTGAGAGGTAATCTATGAATGTGGAGAAGCAAGCCCTACTTTCCCCCACTCTGATATGCAACTAAGTCTGAGAAGTAATTTGTGAATGTGGAGAAAAAATTCTTACCTTCCCCCACTCTAGTATGTAAGTGAGTCTCATAAGTAATTTGTGAATGTGGAGAAACAATCCCTACTTTCCCCGACTTTGATATGCAACGATGTATAAGAAGTAATATGTGATTAGAGGTCAAAACTCTCACTCAACCTACATAATTTAGGTCTTGTGAAAACTATGGATCAATTGTTATAGATGGCTTTATGACCCAATCTAGTGAAATCCTAGTGACATCTTGGTGATAGTTTGAGTTCAATATAGTATCATGTATAAATATAATGGTATAATTTTCCATTTCATCTATATAACCTAATGAAATCCTATGGGATTAAGGACATGTGCCTTACATCATGCCCCCAAACTAATATCTGAGTAATTTTTTTGTGTATTATGTGCATAAATTTGTATGTATATATAGGGATGGTGTACTTTGCACATTCCCCTAGTCATAATATGAGTCTAGAACTATGTATAAATCTTTTATAAAATCTAAGAATATGAATATCTATTTCAATTTATGTATCTAAATATCTGAGTCAATCTATGTATTTGAATCAAACTGTGTCTAAATCACTAAATCAATAAATTTATGTCAACTATGTATTTTTATATGTGAGCCACTAAGTAAATTTATGTATTTAAGCCACTGAGTAAATATGTGTATATGAATATCTAAGTCAGTCTATGTATCTAAATGTCGTATTCAATGTATGTATCTAAGCCAAACTATGTGTCTAAGCCACCAAATTAGGAAATTTGAGTCAAAATTTATGCTTTTATATCTAAGCCACTAAGTATCTGATCCAAACTATATCAATGTGAATAGTGTATAAATTCCCCCTTTTGGTGAGAGAGATGAAACTAGGTTAAGGGAATCAAACAAAAAGTGATAATAATATGCATGTTAGTGAATAATTAACATTGATAAGATGATTATAGGATCAATTGTTTTGATAATTGTAGAGGAATTGTTTGTAAATGGAGACTAAAATAGGCCTATGGTTTATAGTGAGTTTATTAAGGAAAAAATATTTTTGTCATTTATGGGCTCAAATTGATTAGGATAAAAGTGTAATTGGTATAGTGTGTGTGACATCATCATCTATTTTTGCATGGAATAAATGGGTCAAAAATTAGATCCATGGTTCTTGAGATATCATAATTACAATATTTTGGTAATAGTTGGAAAAATTTGCATGTGGGTTCAACCTTAAGTGGGAGGCATTTTTAGAACATTGGTTAAATAGGTTTGATTGATTGATTTCAAAATCATTTTAACTTTCTAATTTTATATAATTTTTTCTCTGAATGAAGATAAGATGCCAAGGAGATGAGGTGAAAATATGACTTGCTACAAGGAGGTGGAGGTGCTTATCTATGTTAATGAAGAGGTTATCCTAGTAATAATTTCATTTTTTTGATCATTGATTGTGTTTTTCATTATTATCATGTTATTTGAGATATATTAGGGCTTTTTATAAGTGTTGTACTACTTTCTTAAGGATAGTGCAAGTATCCTGGGTTATCACGTTATTATCCATAGACTGTGATAGTGTCTAGTGTTATAGTCCCATATATATCTCTAATTTCCTATAGACTAAAAATTGAATTTTTTAATTCAAAATTATATTTTATGAATGTTTTAACATGTAAATTTTCCATCTACAGATGATAATATATTATTATAGGTATTTTTTAGGAGGATGTGTGCATGAGGGAGTCTCATAGTTGTCATATGATAGAGTGCTTATGTAGGCTACCCTTGATAGATTATGAGAGAGTAGTTGTGGATAGGGTTACTTTGGGTTATGTGGTATCACTTTCATTGGTGCCTTAGGATTTCCATACGATGATTATAGTGTGTGAGTGGTGGAATGATGATACATGTACTTTTTGGCTACCCACTAGAGAGATTACTATTACCTTAGAGGATGTGTACAAGATACTTATATTGCTCATTACTGGCCAATGGGATTTATGATAGAAGGCACATTGATATATATCCATATGCTGGGTATTGAGGTATTTTTTGGCCATACGTATGGGGACCCATTATCGAGGGAGTAACAATAATGTATTATTATTTGTGATTGTTACAACTATTGTTATGTGGTTGTAGATGTTTTTGGTGGTGTTAATAGCTTCATTTGTTGGTGTTGATGGTAGTAGGGTATCCATTTCATATAAGATGTATGGTATTGTGTAAGACATAGAGGATCACATGATCGTATGCTTGTGGGGTCACACTATGATAACCCATTTATATCTAGATTTGTACCATTTTACTCAGGATTTGTGTGGTGATGGAACTGGATCATTGACATTATTACATTATTTGGATTATAATCACTTTGTAGTGGTCATAAGTGAGGGGTTTCCATATGTATACTGGGCACACCCATATGTATTTATAGAGAGACATAGTGGTTTAAATCATGTGCAATCGATGATCATGATGTACTATCGATAGGTATTTGATCGAGTGATAGTCAAAGATATTACTTGGATATCAAGGCATTTTAGGGATGGACCAAGGATGGGATGCAATTGAGATGGATTTATATGAGTTGTTATTTACATGACCAGTGGACCACAATTTTTGAGAGATTCTAGTATGAGTGGGAGAGACAATAGTTTGGTGTATCCGAAGATGTATTTATTACACCATGGGTGTGGTTGAGCAGTAGTTGGGCCCCAATGAGGCTAGGTAGTATATTAAGACCTATAACAACTGAGTTGGCTCTAATTGTAGTGATAGATGAAGATATTATGATAGGTACACCTGATGTAGAATATGTGGGGATGAATGATGCCTTCATGTTATGGTGGGGATGACATAGATGGTGGGGATGATATAGATGGATGACAAAGATGGGGATGAATGATTCTACTGTAACCTTATCAAAATTTTGAGCATGTGAATATTTGTTTATTATTTCATGGAATTAGTTTTTTTTGTTTTAAAAAAATGAATATATACATTTATGGGTCATTCGTATATGACCCTGGGGATGGGTTTGAGCCATCCATAGGGCTAAGTATGAATGTAGCCATAATTTAGCTTGTAAATGGCTGAGTATAGAAAAACCCTCATCTTGCCTTTTAAGGGATATGTGATGTATGATTGTCTTAACTATGTGTGAACCACTCTTTGTATTTTTAATGACTTGTGGTTTGAATTATTATTATGTTTGTTTATCATTGAATATTAAATCATCATGTAAATTGATTGTGTAAATTTGATAATGGAGTATATTTTATTTTAGTTGATATAATAAATATAATGAACAAGGATTTGATTTAAGTTGTTCACATGATAAAATTGAAATCTCAAGTGGAATAATATAAATTAGTGTTTTGTTTTCTTACTCATTTAAGCCTAAACTTTATTATTTATATTTCTAGTTTTTGGAAATTAAACTAGAACTGTGTGTTTAAAAAACTTTACTTATTAACCTATATACTATAGATGTATGGGTACCTTGAAAGACATTGAAATGAACATTTAGTTAATGATTTGAATTTATTTAAAAGGTTTCATTGATTTGGTTTCTTATGACTAGTTAAATATTAAGTGATTTAAATAGATATATAACTGATTATTAATAGTCGAGCCTGTAGCTAATAGACAATTCATTAATATTTAGAATTGCATTGTGCTAGGAAATTATATTGAACCAATCATTCTTAGTTGTTTATAATAGTAACTTGAAATAAATATTAAATAAAATCATGATTACAACTATGCATTATATATACCATAATGTTGTAAGGTGTGTGTGTGTGTGTGTGTGTGTGTGTGTGTGTGTGTGTGTGTGTGTGTGTGTGTGTGTGTGTGTGTAATTTAGTTTAATCTTGTGTATATTTGAGGTGGATGTTCATTATCAATGTTTTAGGTGGTGTGATATATATATTATCATGTTACAAATTGAAGAAATATGAAATTAAAAAAATGGGTTTTAATTCTCTTAAAATAAACATGAGACATATTTGGTCTTAAAACACTATTTAAAACGTTGGTAATTAATATATAATAACTTAATAGTAGTTTTATCATAATTTTTATAATAGAATTGTGAGGTTTTATATGACTATCATGGGTATAAGGTATTTTTCATGTAAGATAATAGTATTTCATGTAAATATGAACCTAAGTGAAAATGATTTATAAACAAATGACCATAAAATTTTTGGTAGAGAAATTAAATGATTGTTATTGTTTTTTATGTCAGTTATATAAATAAAATGGGGTTATTTAAATGTTTATTAGTTGATAATGGTAATTAGATGAAAATGCCAAAGAATATGAAAGATTATGATGATATTATATTTGTATATACCATAGCATACATTATGTAAATCCTCATATGTTTGAAATCTATTGATTTAAGCATTATTATGCTTATCTAATATTATTGGCATTAAATAAGTAGGTGTAATTTAATTCACATACTTAGTGACATTAATAGGTAGATTAGAGTTGTTCAAATGAGCTGTGTGTGTGAATTTGATTGATCTTGAGACCTATAAAAAATATATTAAAAATTTGGCCAAAGTAATGTTTATGGTTTGAACATTTTCATTTCACTTGTTTGATTTAAGTTTCATGTATTTCATGATATCATGTTAGAACATATTTCTTTATGATGTGTTACATGTGATAGTTATATTACAACATACAGTAATCTAGTTGAATTTATCAATTTTCACACTATCACTATCTACCCATCCATGAAGGGACGGCCATTCCCTTGTTGGGAGATTGTGTGGGGGATTAATGGTCTATGGTTAGTGTGAAAAAGCACTAAGATGATACTCTCCCTCCCCTTCCAATAGTTAACTGATAGAAGCTTTACTCAAGATTATTTTTGGTTAATAACAAGTTCTTTGAGACTCATATGTTTTATTGAACATTATATAATTGTAATATGTTATACAGATTGTAATATATTATATAGATATATGATATTATATATGTGTAATATTTGATGTAAATTGTAAATAGTGGCAGCTAGCTATAATGTATATGTACCTATTTCACTATTAAATTAATAGTGCCTAAATTATTAACTCAAATTGTTATTGTATATTATATTTTTGAATTTATAAAAGCAAATTAGCATATGTTATATTGATCATAGGTTAAATGAATCACACACTTAACCTTTTGGTTAATAGCATACTTTATCTTAAATGATGAATTTAGTTAGGGATCATTAATGTTGAGTTATTTTTGAAGATGAGTTGATAAAAATTAACCTAACTATTGACCAAATTTTGGACATTCAAGGCAAAATTAGGCACTGCTATTTGAAAACATAGCCAACTAAGTCTATACCTTTGGCTAGATTTAGTATGTAGGTTTCATTTAGAAGAGGTGTTATATACAAGCCCACAACAAATGTACAAGTCCAATTATTTCAAAAAGTTTGGTTTTGGTCTTTTTATAAGCCTTTGCATAGTAATCATTTTAGGTCTTTTGTTTTTTGACTAAATTTTTATTTTTTTGGACTTTTCATTCGGTTAGAGTGCCTAATTCTTATAGACAATTTGTTTGAGACAAATATCTTGAAGAAAAAGACTAATTCCTTTGGGAAAATTATCCGATAAATTTCCCCAAAGGACCTTTTCAGGATAAGGGATCATTTTCAACTTTTTTGAAAGGAAGTTTACAAGTTTTGAAGGGCGCTTCTATAGGAAATGGTCCACTTCATTCTTTTTGAAGGATATTTTTTTCAAAAATATGTTTCGAGCAACTTTCCTGAAGGTAACTTAAAAAAAATTCATCTTCAACTTTTTCAAAGAGCACTTCAATTTTTTTGAAGGGAATTTGCAGGAAAGCCAAAAGGTACTTTACAAAAATTCTGAAGGGCACTTCAACTTTCTTGAATGGGCATTTTCAAAAAGCTGAAAGGACACTTACAAAAGGTCTAAAAGATTGTTTTTATGGGAAGGTGGACCAAATAGAAGTTCTGAAAGGATACTTCTCAAGCCAAAGGAGTAATTTGTAGGATTCAAAAAAGAGTCAATTCCTTAGAGAGATGGCATAGACACATTTTTCTAAAAGGGCACTTTAAAAAAAATCCTGAAAGATTGTTCAAAATAAATTGTCCACATAATTGTCTAAAGGAAAAGTTTGAGGAATGAATTCTTTCAAGAGAAGTCCAAGGGAAATAAAAGTCCCAATAAAATAGATGAAGGATGATGGCCCACAAAAATTCAATTTCAAACTATGGAAAATAACCATTGGTCTCAAAAGGCTTGGTGGGAACCAGAGGGTGAATATAGAGGTAAAAAATGGCAAAATACCCCAAGAATTTGGTTTAATTATAACTAATTCATTTGGTGCAATTATAACTTACTCAATTGTAACTGATTCATTTGGTGATATGGAATAGCTCACCCACCTCTCTTCGACATGCAAATGTTACTGATTCTCTCATATAGACACATGTCCAAGTGACCCTTGGACTCCCTTTGCTTGACCTCCCTCCATTGGTTATTGGGAAAAATTTGGCTAATTTGTACTTGAAGAACTCTTGAAGAAATATAAAAGTGTTTTTGCCACTCATATGATATAATATTGAGTAATGACTTAAATCTTGTTGGTCTTGTCTAGTGAAAGATTGTCTTTTCCAACCTATACTCTTGATGGCCTACCAATTTATAGAAAGGAGATTGTTACAAGTCTTTGCTAGTATTCTTTTCTAAGTGTAGAGATATCCTAAAAGTGGTCCATGATTGTATACCTCTTTGGAATCATTCATTCCTTTCCTAAGAATCATATATGTTCTTGAATCTATCATATGAAACATTGATGTAGTAATGATTCCTGAGTTGTGAGTCTTGTGTGAAAAATACCTTGTTTGTCTTTAAGTAGTGGTTTTAGTCAATTGGGAGGAAATTATACATTGCTACATCACCACTTGGTCTCTTATTTGTTTTCCTTAACCCTTTTCATACACAAAGTGTTAAGTTAGAGAGAGAGAGTTTTAAAGTGCATCAAGGAGAGCTAACCCCATATATAGAGATTCATCTCAACAAAATTGTCACCCACAACAAGAAAGATGTTTCCATTGTGCCACTTGGATGAGAAGAGTTGAGCATATCTTCAAGCATACAAATCCAAGTGTCAATAGTTTTTGGAATGCTCTATGGGATAATTCATCGAAGGAGTTAAAGAATTATTGGTGTGTTCTTCAATCAATTAACATTTTAGATGCATTTTAATCAACATCAATGGTGACTTTGAGTTAAATTATCTAGTTTAGAAATACTAGTGCATCAAAATATCATATTTGGTATGTATAATTCCATCGTTGATTAGTATGGACCTTGTGTTCCTTCATATTGTTTTGATCAAGCTCATGTTGTTTATGGAATCACCTCAAGTAGCTCTCATAACTTCCCTTCTCCTATTTAATCCAAGAGTGCTAGGGAGATAATGTTGGAGTTTTAGAAGTAAATGATAGAGATAGATAGGTTGAATGAGTAAAATAGGTATCATAAATAGTTTATGTATAAGGAGGAGTGCTTGTTTAGGCAAGCTCAAGCCATACAATCCATGAAGGAGAAACTAGTAATATGGAGGAGTCAATCCATTCAAGGTAATCAACCTTGTATAATTTTTTCTATCCCAAATAAACCTTATCTTATTCAAAATAAACATTCATCTTGTACATCAAATCCTTTATATCAAATATCACTTACTCACCAAAATAAAATGAGCCAACCTTCTAACCCATCTAATACATTAACTACTCTTGTTGTTAATCTTTTGCACCTGGAAATCCAACACCAAAGGACATTAGAAAAACCTTCTATGAAAACTAACTATTTAAATTCCTTATATTGTGAGCCCTCATTTTAAATAAGTCATCCTATTTCCTTTGGAATAAAACACATCCATCCTCAAGTAACTCTTCGTATGCATATGAAAACTCTTCCTAGGCTCCCTCAACCTCCTTAAGTCCTTTAACATGACATTAAGATCACAAGTTACAGAAATGTGTATCATGAACCAACTCAAGACTTTGAGAAAGATAAAGTTGATACCTATTCTCAAGAAGAGAGTTCTAATCCTAAGACTATGAGTTGAAATGAAATAGTGGAATCATAGGGTAAGAAATAAGAGAAGAGTATTGTTCAAGAGTGTGAATTGGAAAATGAAGCTAGTCCTCCTCAAGTCCCTCCCACCCTTCCTAAAAAAACCTCTTCTTTTCCATGTCAAACCTCTCATACTCCTCATCATCATGATGATTCATATGATCTTCAAGAAAGACTCTTCTAAGAGAATCTAGCCAAGTAGATTGAAGAATTAGAGTTAAGAATGAGGTTGCTTTGTCAAGGTGTAATAGAAGGTTTAGACCTAATATAAGATCCCATGTCTAAACACACCCCATATACACCCCTTAAAGAGAGTTATAAAGCTACATATAATGTAGATAAAGTGCTGGTCAAGTGGAAGTAAGAGAATCAATTTATTTTATCCCAAGGTTTACTTTATCTTCTTCAGGAGCTTCTCAAAGAACACCCCACTTCTCATTCCCAATCTAATTTTGAGCTCACTAGCACTCACCTAATTTCAAATTACATTTTTAATTATTGTCCTTCATCCCACACTCCATTTTCACTTCCTTCACCTTCCATTACCTTCCATACTCCAACTCCTACATTTAAAACTCATTAACCTATCCATTCACCCTTCACTTCATTCCCTTCTAAAGAGGAACCTATTTTGAGGGAGACAAGTGAGCAAGAGAAAATGTATTTTTTGGCTGATCAAGAGGATATTATGAGTGATGATGAAGATGGAATAATTATAGTTAATTCACATGAGCATCATCATGGTGATCATCATCATGAACATGAGGTGGAAGGCATTATCAATGATGAATAATGTAACTAAATCATATTTTAAGAGGTGGTTGTTATAGGAGGTTTTCATGATAATAAGGTTGAAGAAGTAACTCTTGAAAGTGAAATGATTCAAGGAAAAGATATAGGTCATACATACATGCAAATGTTCCATCAATATGAAGATGAGATTGAAAAACTTCACTTGTTTACATCGGATGGAGAATGCAAGCAAGGTGAGCTCTCTTTCCCTTTGTTTATGAACCTTCTTGTTTCTTTGATGAAGATAATGACTAGGCCATGGGACATGAGTCAAACAAGGTTAAAAATAATGTTTTTGATTAGATAAAGACTCTTGTTTGTGAACAAGAAGGAGAGGGATCACATTGGTTTGATAGAAACATTAAGGAAGGAGTTCTTGAACAAGAAAATGATGATTTTTGGAATAACTTAGAAATATTTTGCCTTAGCTCAAACATCACACTAGCCATCCTTCCCAAAGAGATCCATGAGGAAACTAGAGATCAGTTTGACAAGATTCTCAAAGAGATAGAAAAGAATGAATTGGTCCATGATACATACCAATAGAGCCATGAGTCAAATGAACCCTATAATAATGATATTGTATCCATTGATGCCTTGATGGACTACACCAACATGAAGGACTAGCATGAAACATACCTCAAAGAGAAATATGAATACATGGATGTGGAAGATATGTTTGAACCTGATGTATTGGAATACATGCCAATCAAGATGGCAAACAAGAAGGGTGAGTAACCAAGTTTCCACTCCAACAAATTACTTGGTTACCACCATGAGTTTTATTTCCATGGAGGAGACCTAAGAAGTTTCCCCTTTGATCCAAGAGGAGGAGAAACATATCATGTTAGATGTACATATTATTTTTCTTTCAATTATGTCTTGTTTTCCCCCTAAGTGCTTATGCACATGTGTTTATCTTGTGTCTTACTTTGCTTTGTGTCTTGCTTGTTTTGTTCTAGTTGCATGTTGTGTCTTGTAGCATGGGTTTTGCTTCCGGTCTGGTGTGTTGTTCAAGGTTTTGAGTCATGGCCAATGTTTCCTTGTTTAAGTGTCCTTAGATGAATCTATGCCCAATGGATTAATATGGCTACTAGTCTATTCAGTATAGAAGGCATACTACCCCTATGAGTCACCAATTTGTTGGCCAAACTTAGGACCTTCAGGCCAAAATTTGGCAACCCTATTTGAAAAGTTATCCACCTAAGTCTGTACCTTTGGTTAGGTCTAGCATGAGGGTTTCATTTAGAAGAAGTGTTATATACAAGCCCACAACAAATGTACAAGTTCAATTCTTTTAGAAAGTTTAGTTTTGGTCTTTTGCTAAGCCCTTACATAGTAATTCTTTTGGGTCTTTTGTTTTTTGATGAAAGTGTTATTTTTTTAGACTTTTCATTCAGCTAGAGTGCTGAATTCTTTTACATAATTTGTCTAAGACAAATTTTCAAAGATGAAGGCTAATTCCTTCAAGAAAATTATCTAAACAATTTCCCCAAAGGACCTTTTCAGGGTAAGGGATCATTTTCAACTTTTTTGAAGGGTAGTTTACAAGTTTTGAAGGGCACTTCTATAGGAAATGGTCCACTTCAATATTTTTGAAGGATGGTTTTTTTTAAAAATGTCTCAAGAGACTTTCTTGAAGGGCACTTAAAAAAAAAGTCATCTTCAAATTTTTCGAAGGGCACTTCAATTTTTTTGAAGGGCATTTGTAGGAAGGCCAAAAGTTAATTTACAAAAAGTTTGAAGGGCACTTCAACTTTATCGAAGGGGCATTTTCAAAAAGCTGAAAGGACACTTACAAAAGGTCTGAAAGATTGTTTTCATGGGAAGGTGGACCAAATAGAAGTTATAAAAGGATACTTATCAAGCTGAAGAGGTCATTTACAAGATTCTAAAAAGATTTAATTCCTCAGAGAGATGGCCTAGACACATTTTTTTGAAAAGGCACTTTCAAAAAAAGCTCAAAAGATTGTTCAAAATAAATTGTCCTTAGAATTGTCTTAAGGAAAAGTCTGAGGAATGAATTCTTTTGAGAGAAGTCCGAGGGAAACAAAAGTTCAAAGAAAATACTTGAAGGATGATGGCCCAAAAAAAGTCAATTTAAAACTATGGAAAATAGCCATTGTTGTTAAAAGGATCTATGGGAACCTAAAAGTGAATATAGAGATAGCAAATGGCAAAATGTCCTGACCATTTGGTTCAATCATAACTAATTTAGTTTTAAATGATTCATTTGGTGCAATTGTAACTTATTTAATTATAACTAATTCATTTGGTGATATGGAATAGGTCACCCACCTCTCTCCCACTTGCATATGTAATTGATTATATCATATAGACACATGTATAAGTGACCCTTGGACTCCCTTTGCTTGACCTCCCTCCCAAATGCTATATATATGCATTCTTTTGGCTTGTTCAGTAACCTCCACTAGTTATTGGGAAAACTCTAGCCAAATTTATACCTGAAGAACTCTTGAATAAATATACAAGTATTTTTGCCACTCATATGCTGTAATATTGAGTATTGACTTAAATATTTTTGGTCTAGTCTAATGAAAGATTGTATTTTCTAGCTTGTACTCTTGATGGTCTACCAATTTGCTGAAAGGATAATGTTGTAAGTCTTTGCTAATATTCTTTTCTAAGTGTAGAGATATCCTAGAAGTGGTCCATAATTGTATCCCTCTTTAGAATCATTCATTCCCTTCCTAATAATCATATACCTTCTTAAATCTAGCATATGAAACATTGATGTAGTAATGAATCTTGAATTTTGAGTCTTGTGTGAGAAACACCTTGTCTTTAAGTAGTGGTTTCAGTCAATTGGGAGGACATTATATATTGGTGCATCACCACTTGGTTTATTAGTTTTTTCCTTAACCCTTTTCATACACAAATTATTAAGTTAGATAGAGAGATATTTAAAGGTACATCAAGGAGAGCTAGACCCTTATCTATAGATTCATCTCAGTGAAATTGTCACCCATAGCAAGAGAGATGTTTCCATTATGCCACTTGGATGAGGATAGCTGAGCATCTCCTCAAGGGTACGAATCCAAGTGTCAATTTTTTTTGGCATGCCTGGTGGGATAATTTGTCCAAGGAGTTGAAGAATTCTTGGTGTGTTCTTTAATCAATCAGTCTTTTTGAGGTATTTTAATCAACACCAATGGTGACTTTAAGTTGAATCAACTAGTTAAGCAACCTTAGTACATCAAAAAATCATATTTGGTATGTATAATTCCATTGTTGAGTATTATGGACCTTGTGTTCTTTCATATTGTTTTGATCAAGCTCATATTGTTCATGGAATCAACTCAAGTAGCTCTCCTAATTGCCCTTCTCCTAGTCAATCTAATAGTGCTAGGATGATAATGTTGGAATTTGAGAAGAAAATGCTAGTGATAGATAGGTTGAATGAGTAGAATAGGTATCATCAATAGCTTATGTACAAGGAGTGCTTGTTTAGGAAATTTTAAGCCATGCAATCTATAAAGGAGAAACTAGTAAGATGGTAGATTTTATCTATTCAATGAAATCAACCTTGTATACCTTTTTCCATCCCAAAGCAACCTTCTCCTATTAAAAATAAACCCTCATCTTGTACACCAAATACCTTCTATAAGTATATGTTATATTGATCATAGGTTAAATTAGCATATGTTATATTGATCATAGGTTAAATTATCATAGGTTATATTGATCATAGGTTAATATATTGATCATAGGTTAAATGAATCACACACTTAACCTGCTATTTAATATCATTGTTTATCTTAAATGATGCATTTAGTTAGGGATCATTAATGTTGGGTTACTTTTGAAGTCAAGTTGATAAAAATTAACCTAACTCTAGTAGAGCATGAGGGGTTATTATAGGAAGTTTATAAGACTAATTTTGAGATGTTTAGGTATGTGTGTGGCCTACATGAGAGTTGGATAAGTGTACAAATAGGCCCTAATATAGATCTATGGTTAAAATAGGAATGGGTGTTCTCAAGTAACACTCTTAACACTCAAGTTTCATTTTTAGATGATTAAATTGATCTCCCTCCCTTTATTCTAGAAATGTATCAAAGTGAAATGATGAGGATAAAGGAAAAATAAGTGTATCTAGACTTAATTGTGAGCCCAAGTCCATGAATTTGGATCTAAGCATGTGTAGCATGCTCCATTACTTGTCATGAAATTGAAACATAAATAGATCAGTACTTATTTAAGAGTTATCAAAAGCAAATAAAAAATTGAGTAAATAGATAAGAGAGAGGAAAGGAATTAATAAACCTCATTGCGTATGCAAACCAATGCATAAACTTGGTGATATCCTTTATGTGTGCATGTAGATAGTGATCAATCAATGAATATCTTGGATTGAGGTGATGCCTTTATTAATCCCAATGTGTGGGTGGATCAATATCTCAATCCAATTTTGACTCCATCATTTCCCACCATTTCTTGGTTGATCACGACCTATGAATAACTTGGATTGGATTGATGGCTTGTCCAAATCTCCTATGTAGGTGGCTCAAGAACTCAAGTAGATTGTGACTCCATAATTATCTAGATGCATTTATAATTGAATTAAATAATGTAACTAAATTTGTATGATTATAACTAAAACTATATGTAAAAACTCTGTGGCCACTCAAGATCTCTAGAATGAAAATTGACCTAGGTGCATCCTCAGACACTAGGGTATGTAGCTTAGGGACTACATGGTAATACCAACTAATATAAATCGAGTAAGGCATGAATTAATTGTATTACTTACAACATGGTGTATTTTGTGTATAACATAGATAATGACATGGAGTTTTTTATTGCATCTAATCAACTAGTGTATAAGTGAGCATATGGAAACAATGTGCCATACACATGCCCCCAAACCAAATATCTAAGTATATGTATTTTGGAATAAGTTATAATAATCTATAGCTAAGTATATGAAACTAAAATAATAATTCTTATTTCATGCATGATGCCCCCAATATGAACAAATTAGTTTGATTTTGTGCAAAATCAAGAAAAAATGAGTAAACACTGGTAATATATAACTAACTCTATGAAAACATAGACTATAACTATTGTGCCTTTCTATCAAATCTATATTTTCTACTTTTGGGGATATTGGATGATGGTACCATATCTTGGATAGTACCACTATGGTTCTAGTGTCCACTTTTGGCATTAGTGTCCTATTGTGTTGTTTTTCTACCAATTGAGTATGATCTTTGTCTGACTATTTTCTACTATGTTTTTTTACATTAATCTCTATATTATGTGCATGTGTGTTGGAAATTATATTTTTATTGAATTCAAATGGATTTATCTCTAAGACAAACCTATATGAACTCCCTTATTTTGAGGGAAGTTGTTGAACTTGTGTAAGAATTATCCTATAAATAAAATGTTCTATATCATATGTGTTAGATTGATCATATAAGATATCTATCTTTTAGGTATAATCACTAAGAGTGGGGGTGAACCATTGATGCAATATATTTCAAAATTTAATTATAATTCTTTCAAACTCTTAATCAATGATGGCAAACATTCATAGAGCATACAAGATGTTCATAACAATTAATAATAAAGATGATGCAATCTCACATACATAACATATGATCTACATGGGAAACCCTCTTGGGGAATAAAACCCACTCTCAAGCTTGGAAACACATGGATTACTAATCCTATATGATGATCATAAACATAAGATCTTTTAGTGAAGCACTAACTTCACAAGGAACACCCACCCCTAAGTATTAACATGTACCCACTTGTTTTAGATGTTGAGCACCCACACAACACCTATGAAATTAAAATCTGTAGAACTTTTATTTTATTTCAATTTGATTAGAGAAACAATGTATAACATCTCTTTTTCAACTCATCCCTCACACTTAAACTTGGTCATACAATCAATGTGTTGATTCTTCTAAGTGTATCACATGTGCTCTTAGTGTTTAGAGAACACTTATCATTTTAGAGTTTGAATAATTTAGAGCATGAATATTAGATTGTGGTAATTTGGTTACCTATGATGACATAGCAATAGAGCAAGGAAACTACTCCATAATATTTATATTAGTTGGTGGTTAGGAGCCACCTTGGCCTATGTCTTTATAAATAAGAAGATGATCTATGATGATTAAGATGAATTATGCTAAATTATAAGTCTAAATCTAAGCTAATATGGACATATAAAATGAATATTTAATCTAAAGTGACTTGGTTAAAAAAGAAGCAAAAATGTAGAGTAGGGTAAAGAAGAAAGATGTGGCCAATCTTTATCTTAGACATTATGACAAAGTTCAAATGTTTCCCAGGTCTGAACTTAAAATAAATATATGAAGAGAAGTAGCTTAAGATCATATCACAACATATATTAGAAAAACTTCTAAGGAAGATAATAAATAATGCAAATAAGAACCAAGCTTAATTTACAAGTTTATTCCTTTAAGCAGATAGCTGAAGCAAAATCCAAAAATGTAGAGAAAATAAAATGAATTAAAATAGAGAAATTTTAGTTACCCTAACATAAGCACAAGCTAACAATTTTGCATTCAAAGGTACACACCAATAATTCACAAGAATAATTCCAATCTAAAATTCAGAATAGACAATTAAGAGAGAATCCATATAACAATTCACACAAAAAATGAGACAATCATTTCAAAATTATCTACTTGTATTAGTTGCTCAAAGTTTACACTATTTTAGCTAAAAAACTCTCTCACTTTTACAATAAATAATACTCCTTTTATATAAACAAGGAAGTATGTCAGTTAGTTGCATTAACTTACAAGTGCACAAATGTAAAGGATAATTTTCCTTTCTATAAAGTTTCTATAATACACTATGCTTTCCAAAATGAACTAACATATAGGCCAATGTGATAAGAAAATACACATGCCTTTATAAAAGAATATCCCATTTTCAAAATTTTAAATTCATTAATAAAATAGAATATTCCTAACTAGTGGGCCTTATGCTGATGAAGTTCCTTGGTTATGTTGAAGTAACCTTACTACCTTTTGATGTTGCTTATCAATAAGCCTTAAAATAACTATAGGTTCAAGGATGAGTTCATCCTCTTACACAGCTAAGTCTTTAAGGTGCCTATTATTTCTCTCCAAGGCTTCCTTTATGATCCTTACCTCGGCTATCTTTTCTTCTACTATTAGGATCATATCCATGATCTTGTTGTTGTCAAACCCAAACTTGCCTTGGATCTTGATCTTTATCTATTGCATGACCAAAGTGGTCATATTCTTAAATTCATCATTGGATATGATTCCTATGGAGTTGAGTGTTGTAGGATTATCAATCATAGTCTTAAGGAACTATTCTATCCTATCCAATAACTTTTTATCATCATTGAAGAGTCTTTCCAAACTCTTGGACCACATGCTCAATCCTTAAATTTTATCTATAATCAATCCCATAAATATGTTGAGATGGGATAGGCTGATGGTATTAAAACATGGGATTTTATCCCCTATCAAGATGCTAATTAAATCTTTCATCTTGTCTTTTGAACTCTACTATTGAGTAATTAAACCCCTGGATACTACATGTTGTTGATCTAGTACACCTTGTCTTGACTTTGTTATCTTTAGATAATTAAACATGTCATAAAAATATGCCTCAAACTTCTCTATCATAGTATCTAGGATAGATAAAATAGATTACCTTTATAGAATTTCCCTTTGCTTTTTTAGGTTCTTTATTTGTTGTTTCAAACCCTTAATGTTAGTTTGTAGTTGGGATGATTGAGATTGGGCTAATCTAGGTAAATATTATTCAAATATGGGGTCTTAACCTAGATTCTTACCTCCATTGGATGTTAAACCAATAAAATTGTCCCACCTTCTAAAAAATGAACTCTTCACCAACCACCATGGTTCTCTTCTTAGTCACCCTCTCCAAGGTGGCAGTTTCTAGATTGAGTTGCACTCCAAATAATGATGGAGTTATTTGAGGAGGATCTAGATTCTCTACTTGGGTACCACTTAAATTCATAAGATCAATCATCTAAGTGATACTTGAATCACAAAGGTAATCCATCTTTCTTTCTTTCTCCTCCTTATACAAGGTAACTATCCAAGGTTTGAGCTCATCATGGACAATTATGTTCATTATCTTGGTCATGGCCTCAGAGTGTTACAAAGTAGGAACCTTTTGAAAGTTGTCATAGATGAAACATTTAAGGATGGTTGGTCCTTGTAGAACATTTTATTCACTAAATACATTGACCTCACTCAAAGGGTGAGTGAAGGTCATTCTAGGCTTCTTGGGTCTTACTAAAACTAGTACAAGCTCAACCTTTCTCTTTTATGGGGGAACAACTAGAACTAGACGCAAATTTAATTCCTTCCATTTTTCTATCTCCTTAACTTGGGTTTGAGGGTATTCTATTTGAATTTCCTCTTCATCAAATTGATAAGCAATGGATAACATCTGCAATGCATCTTCTAATGTCTCACCTAGGTCTAATGCCACCACATCAATGTATTAAACTAGAGATCCTAATTCATTGGGTTGGGCTGAAGATAATGTCCCCTCCCTAGGTCTACTTTATTTAAGACTCTATTCATATTGTACTTCAAGCTTTGGAGCCTCTACTTGTAATTGTGGCTACATGGGAGGAGGTCTAGAGGATTGACCTCTTAGCAAGTGGTATTGCCTTGGACCAAGTTGCCAAATGTCATCACTTCCTTTATGTTCCCTCATCAATATGGATTTTGGATTGATGCCCTATGTAGTCATATAAAATGTGAAATTTAGTAACTTGAGTGTGGCTAATGACACCCAATCTATAGGTCCATTTTTCTTTCTCTCATGACCCTCATAGGCATGTTTTCACTTATTCCTAGTAATTTGTAGCCTCTTAGACTAAACCCTTATGAACCTAGATTTTTATTTCCATGCTTAATCCATCCTATTAGGTCCTATCATCCGTGGGAAATAGCACCCAAACTTGGACTACCATGCTAAAACTTAGGGTGTCTTATTTCTGACATTGTTGTCTAAGTGTATTTTGGCTTCTATTAGTCATATTGTTTCAAATCCTTATCCTAATTCATGTCAGCGTAATGTGAATTCATTTAACCCATGATCATTAAATACCCTATAAAATTCCATTCAAAGTCCATTTAGAAGTGTTGGCATTCATTTATAAGAGAGAAGTAAGAATACAAGCAAGATTACTCAAGCACTTTTCCCTATTCTCTATATATAACCATCCAATAGTATTTCAAGCTTATTTGAACCTTTAAACCAGTCCTTAGTCATACCAAACACACCTAGTTTTATATTTAATTACATTTTCATCAAGTTATTACATTAAGAACTTCAATGGGAAAACTACATATAGTTTGATCCCTTCTCAGAGTATTGGTATGTAGGAAGCGTGCCCACACACAGGGTGTGAAATGCATCTAGTGTATATTTTACACACTAACCCCTCCTCTCTTTTCTCCAAAATTTACATGCAAGTTAAAGTATAAAGAGGAATTAGGGAGTTGAAGACTAAATCAGATACACAGTGAGCTTTTTGGACTTTTAGGCTTTGATATTTCATAGGTAGGCTCATACGAACCTGACACACAAAACCCAAAAAGCTTAGATCACCAAGACAATAACACCAAGATAAGACTACAGTGCTAGAAACTAATGTGTCCTACTTTTGGTGCTTCTATCTAATAAATAAATGAACTCCTTATTCCTATTTGTGATAGTCTCCCAAGCCTACACACAGATTTATAGACCTTGTCTCAGTTAGAATATCATAGAATTAGATAAGTTTAATTTGCTCTCTCTCACTATGATTTTTAGAAAATCCCTAACTATAGTCAAATTTCACAAATTAGTAGCCTAGTTATTGTACATTATGTACTAATTTTAGCTACTCAAACCCATCTATTATTTAGGAATTAAACATCTAATTTTCTAAAAATAATAAATCATTTGGTGAACTTGACTTACTTCAAATTATGTATAAAAACCCTAGAAATCCTATGGTAAATTTCTAGCTGATTTTTTCCATTAATTTTTGAATATTAAAATAAAAAATTCCTCTCAAATTTTAAAATTTTGTGGTAAATTTTAAAGTAAATTTATGTCAAACCCTAGTTGCATACATTAGGTCCCAGTAATTTTCTAGCATTAATCCAATAATTTCCTAATTTTTTGCTTACACATATAAATCATAAATTCCTCTCAAATTTAAAAATTTTGTAGTGAATTTTAAAATAAATTAATTTCAAACCCTAGTTGCATCAACTATCTCCCAGTAAAATTTTAGTAATTTTCCAATCATTTTCTAAATTTTTAGTTTCATATTAAAATAAAAAAATCAATTTCAAATTCAAAAATTTATAGTAAGAAATAAAAAATATTTAATTTTTCTAAAACCCTAGTTGCATCTACTAGGTCCCATTAAATCACTAATTTTCCACTAAATTTCTAATTTTTCAATTGCATATTTAACTTAGAAATTCAAATTTTAATTTCAAAAATTCATAGTAAATTTTCCACATAATCATTGTTCAAACCCTAGTTGTATCTACTAGGTCCCATTGCTTCTTGAGGTATCACCTTACATGTTTAGGAGCTTCGTATCCTTTCTATTCATATTCTAGTTCCTTGTTTAGATTATATTAGCTTAATCTTTTATACTATTATCTAAGTTGTTTTCCTTATGCCATCCAAGTTCCTTGCATCTCTTCCTTCAGGATGAAGTGTAAGACTTTTTGGTAATCCATCTGAATTCACCCAGATTCCTTCAAATCAACCATATACTATGGATAATAACTAGTTTAGACTCCAGATATAGATTCTACACATCCAAATTACACCAGTTTTAATCAAAATGATTCAAAAAATGAGAAATATGAAAACACCAATGATGATGTACACACTGATGCTCATGCTCCATTGCATTGGAATACTGATCCACTTCCACCCATTGTTCATAATGAAGTTGTACTCAAAAAAGATTTGATCCTTCAAAGTTTTAGATAAAGACTCAGGGATAACCTCAAGATCATACTCTTATATTAAAATCTCTCATGGAAATCAAAAAGGCTATATAAGTTTAATTTTCCATTCCTACAGAGCAACCAATTACAAATGACATTACATGGGAAACTATGTCTCAACAACCCCCTATAGTAGCCTAACTTGCCTTTATGCCACTAGTTACAAATAGTACATCCCTATCTCCTGATGTGGTAGCCCTTGTGGAAGAGATAATATCTCTTCAGTCCAAGGTGATAAATCTTAAGCAAGGTTATACTAGACCTACATAGGCTTTGGATTCTTTTTCTCTTTTGCATACAACATTGGCATCTCAAATTGCTTCTACACCCTTGCCATAAGGTTTTTTTCAACCTAAGTTTATTCTTTACGATGGCAAGGGTGATCCAGAGACACATTTGAAATATTTTCATGCATCATGCTTAGATTATGAGCTAAATTCTTGGTTTCTAACCAAGCTATTTCCACAGATCCTAAAGGATTATGCTTTATAATGGTTCTATAGTCTATCAAATCAATCAGTCAATGCATTCAATCTTTTATCTGAAATATTCCTAGCAAATTTTAGTATCAACATTGGTGATAAGGTCTCTTATGCACAAATTGTATAACAAAAATAGAAATCAAATGAGCATCTCATAGACTATGTACTTAGATATAAGACAATCTTGGCTAAGATAACTATCCCCATGGTAGATCAAGAGTTACAATATCTATTAAAATAGAGCCTTTTACCAGCATTGCATGAATCTATTATGTTCAAAAGATTCTCTTCCTTCACTAAATTATGTCATATAATAAAGGAAAGAAAAGTAAAACTCATTTCAATGGGAAAACTCAAGTATACAAGCATCTTAGACATAACAAACAAGAGTAATAGCAAAGTCCCATACAAGGCTAAAATTAATGATAAAAAGAATCAAAATCAACCAATAGTCAATGCAGCTTTAGAGCCCCCTCAATGTGTGGTTTTATCAACACCTCCTTGGTGTGCATTTACCAATCTACCTGTTTCTCTAACTAGAGTTTTATAATAGTTATTAGAATGAAACATCATCACTCTCCCTCCTATTTAGGAAGTTGACCTAGAAAATCCTCTTCCATGAGGATATGATCATCATGCATTTTTTGATTTTCATAGGGCATTAGGCCACACTACAAATAGATGCATTAGTTTGAGACATAAGATACAAGACTTGATAGATGACAACCTCCTTGATCTTGGCACTTTAGTTGAGCCTCCACAGGGAAAGCCAACATAAGATAAAGTTTTGAAAATTTTCTTATTTCATTTCCACCACATTATAAATAAGATAAAGGGGACACATCAAGCATTCACCATACACACCATGCACATCCTCCACTAGTTACATACTAGGCACCTTCAGTTGAGTCACATCCTTTAAGTGGTATGATAGGTGTGTATGAATCTAGGGTTAGAACTAGACCTTAGATATACTTCTTAGATTAGGAGACTATTGATAATAATTTATATTATAATGGACTCTTTATTAGAGCACATATTCATAATCAACACATTCATAGTGTTCTCATCGATAATAGTTCTAGTGTTAACATGTGCACCATTATATTATTATAGAATTTGGGATATTCAAAGTAGGATATCACTCTAATAGATATATTTATCATTGGATTTAGTGGGCACATATAGAGTTCATTAGGTGAGATTGTACTTTTTTTATAGATAGGTCCAACACATGTGACCACACATTTCACCATAGTTCCTAGTGCATAATTTTTTAATATGTTACTTGGTCACCCATGGATTTAGAAAATTTGAGAAACACCATCTACAGTTCATAGATGCATGAAATTCATTCATGCTAATCAGGTTATTATAGTTATTAAAGTTTCATATGAGTTACCACTCCCTACTTTAGAGCCATCTCCTTGGCAGTCACCAATTCTAGCTTCTCCACTAGTTTCAATTTCCCTAGCAGTTCTAATTCTTCCTCTAGTATAGATTTAGATATAGTTGGGCACCCATCACTAGTACAATGAGTTCATCCACCTCCACATCTTCAAGATACTAAACAACTTCTAGCTATAATATTCATACCCAAAGAAGTAATATTCAAATCTCATGCTTATAAACATAAAGCACTCTTTCAAAGAACTCCTTTTCCTACTTCTAGATGGGTTCCTAAGACTCCCTTAGTTACATCCACTTCTCAGAGTTATAGAGGAATCCCACTTTCAATTTCTACTTTAGAGCTATCAAAATAGTTACAATGCACATAGCTTTTAGAGTCATAGTCTAAGATTTTCCATCATGATTCACAATCATGCATGATACCTTTTTTTGATACAGGACACCTTGATAAGGAGTCTCATCTGAGACTCATCGGTTATTATCATTTCTTCTCAATCTTTCTTATACAAATTTTATTTCAAAAATACAAAAATAGTACAAAATATTAAATATCAAAAATACTAAAAATGTTTAAATATATCCAAAACACAAAAACATCTCGATTGTATGCATCATCCATGCTTTACATTGCTACTACTATGCTAAATTTACATTTGTTATTATATGCTATTATTTGTCAATTTATATACATTACCATGCTTCACTTAATCTTCTTGGACTATGTGCAGTGATATCCAACTCTTTGTTTTGTTCACTCTAAGTATTGAGGGGGCATCCTACATCTACATTCAAGACACACATCGATATACATACCCACTGGGGGTATCTTCTATATGACTATACCATCCAGGTTATGTCATTCCTAAACCACACACTTTAGTTATCATGTTGATATACATTACTTACTAAACTTACATAAATTACCATATCAACACTCACTAGTATCTTGTAATTGTGTATTTCCTAGCATATACCTAGTCTTATACTAACATGTCTTGCATACTTTCAATTCTTGCTTTGATTAGTTAGATACAATTGTAGTTACAATATATACATGTTTTCTCTTCTTTCTTAGCATAGATTTTTGTATTGCATTTATAGTTCCTATTTGTCTCCTATATGTGCCTTAGGATATTTGCTAATGTTCTTCTCTTCTATTCGTGTGTGTTCCTTAGGACATTTACCAATGTCCTTTGTTTCTTCTCTTACATGTGCTTGTGGCCCATGTGCTAACTTTTTTTTGCTTCAATTGTATGTGTATGTGGTATTTAAACATACCTTGTATGCTTGGTTTCTAGTTTAATTGACATGTGCCCATGTCCCTTGTCTACTAGGCCCTTGAACCACCCTTGTATGCATCTTACTTCTTTCTTTGTGTGCTTGTTTCTTGATTTCTTTTAATTGATTGTAATAACATGATCCATATCATGCATTTTCATGTTTTCTTAGATGCCATGATGGACATCATGTTTCATCCCTCCAAATAGAAAATAACAAACTAACAACTAACAATTTTAGTTATAGTTCAGTACATTACACATGCTACTACATTGTTATATCTATTTAGGCATACCCCTATTGATCTAATGATCTCTCAATTTAAACCATGCTATATATTGAGATATCTTATTGATTATCATTACTATATCATGTATATTTCTATCTTAACACACTTGAAGGGATTCTTGTTCTAAGGGAAGTCATTGTAGGGTACCTATTCCTACCCTCAAAATAGGGAGAAATAAATAGGGGTTTTGCCACAGAGATCATAGCTCTTAATGGTAAAAAAAATAAGTTTCAAAACACTTAAAACATAATCTAGACATCAGACTAAGTAGAACATACTAGGCAAACATCAAAGAATCTAGAACAATTACTAGATTTGGCCATGGATAATAGCACCAAAGTTAGAATACAACACCAAATAGTAGGGTGTCTTATTTTTGGTGCTCCTATCTAGATATTATAAAAATTAGTTTTTCCAAAAATAGATAGATAAGTGAGTTCAATCACAGGTTTGTTAGCTCAATATAGTATAGATTCAACATATTTTAGTATAATTTTTACTCAAAAAATCTACATATAAGGGGAATAATGCATGACATGATGGCTCTCACTTCCAATTTCAGATTAGGTAGTTGATATAACTTTTGGATCAAAATCCATGCTCTAGACACTAGTGACTAGGGGCAATGTGCATATCACATTGATCCTCCCCTTTTTTTGAGTTTAGTTTATTTTCCAAGCATTTCTCATCAGTTTCATGCCTCACTCCATGTAAAATTGGTTGACATCTTATTTCATGTTTGTCTTTCATTAAAGGTTAACATACAAATTACCCAAGTTCTTGAGTTGGCTTCCATACAAGTCTATTGCACTAGGTTTGTTGTGGCTTTCATACAAGCCTAATCTTCATCTTTCAAAATGGCCAAGAGTGGCCTAGTTTCCATCATACATTCAGATATCCACACTAAAATTTTCATATCATAGTACATTCATTGGATTTAGGAGACATCACATATGACATAATTTCCATATTGGTATTAATTCATAACTTCATTTCATGGGCCAATGAAGGAGACAAAGGAATAACCAACCTTTGTATTCTTTAGCCACCTTTTCAGAGGGATTGAACACACAATACAAACATCAATTGACATATGCATGATTCATTAGCTTCACTTTGTAGGTGATGATGGAGCCAAAGGACCTACCTTTGTATTCTTGATCCACTTCCAAGGAATTGAGTAATAATCTCCATTTGTGATATTAATTTTGGTACAACACACACCAAGCATAATTTAACATCACAAAAAGTTTTGTATTGGTTTGTATACCTGGTGAGGTGTATTTATACCTTTCTCTTCCTCTCTCTTACCTAGATTTTATATATTACTATTTTATAAATATATTATTTAATAAAGATTGATCTACTCTATGTTTTTCATTTTAGATTCACAATTCACACCGTGCTCTCTCTATGTACATCCAACATCACACAGTTTCATGAGCTTCACCTTTACAGGTAAGTTTAGGTATGATTTTTATTTTTCCTTTATCATAGTATTTTGATTTCGTGCATCACTAGAATAAATGAGTGTCAAATGTAGTCATATCGAATGTGAAACTTGGTAACTTTAGTGTGGTTAATGACACCCAATCTATAGGTCCATCTTGCTTTCTCTCATGACCCTCATAGGCATGTTTTCACTAATTCCCAATCATCCATAACCTCCCATACTAAACCCTTACAAAACTAGATTGATATTTCCATACTTAATCCATCCCCATAGGTCCCATTAGCCATGGATAATAGTGCCCAAACTTGGACTACAATGCTGAAACTCAGGGTGTCCTATTTCTGGCACAGTTGTCTAAGTGCATTTTTGCTTCTAATGGTCATATTATTCCAGATTTTTTTCCTAATTCATGTTTTCATAATGCAGATTCATTTAACCCATCATCATTAAATCCTCTACAAAATGCCATTCAAAGTCTATTTATAAGGGTTGGCACTCATTTACAAGAGATAAGCAAGAATATAAGAAAGAATACTCAAACACTTTTCCCTATTCTCTACATATAACTATTCAATAGTATTTCAAGCTTATTCAAACCTTTACACTAGTCCTTAGTCATCCCAAGCACACCTAGTTTTAGATTTTATTGCATTTGCATCATGCTATTTCACCAAACACTTCAATGGGATAATTACATATAGCTTGATCCCTCCTCAGAGTATTGGTATATAGATAGCATGCCCACACACAGGGTGGGAAGTTTGTCTAGCGTATTCTCTACACACTAACCCATCTTCTCTTTTATCTAAATTTTACATTCAAACTCAAGCACAAAGAGGACCTAGGGTATTGAAGACTCAATCAAGTACATAATGAGCTCTGTAGACTTTTAAGCTTCAGTATTTCATAGGTAGGGTCACACAACCTTATGCACAAAACCCAAAAATCTTAAATCACCTAGAAAATAGCACCAAGATAGGACTACAAAACTAGAACTAGGGTGTTCCACTTTTGGTGATCCTATCCAATCAAGAAACAAACTCTAGATTCTTACTTGTGATAGTCTCCCAAAGTTGCACATAAATTTCTATACCCTATCTCAATCAAAACAACACAAAATTAGATAAGTTTAATTTTCTCTCTCTCTCACTACTATTTTTAGAAAAGACCTAACTACAATCAAATTTCACAAATTAGTAGCCTAGTTATTGTACATTATTTACTAGTTTTATCTACTCAGACCTATTTATTATTTAGGAATTAAACATCTAATTTCCCAAAAATAATAAATCACCTTGTTTCTTCAACCTTACCAATACCACTATCAAGGATCGAGACTTGGTGTATATTGAGTTATAAACTCTTGACTGATGTTCATAGGCCAAATTTATTTATTTGGCCTTCAAATGTTTCCAAAATTTGTCATTGGGGTCCCACTATATTAATGCATCATGTTGTAACTTGAAATATGATCTATAGCTAGCAACATCTTCAATATTATCCCAATGCTGGAAGAAGGTTCTACCAATATCCAAGGGTGGAGTATGTAGCAAGCCTTTCCTTTTACCTCTAGAAAAAACATCAATTACATTGCATATTTGGAATGCAACTTCCTCCTCAACCAATTTTTTTGGAATATGGATTGAAAATCTTAATGAAGTGCACTATGTTACCTCAATCTTAATGATTGTGTAGTCTAGATAAAACTAGATGTCCCCAATGGACTTAATGGGATTATTTTCCAAAGTGATAAATCTTAGCATTAGGCATCTTGTTATGGCCTCATTTAAGGTAGGATAAATGCAATCATAGATATATTGAGTATGGTCTCTATACTTGAAGATATGTAATTTTGAATATAATTGGAACACTATCTGTGTCTTTTTAGGAGACCATCCCCTAAATTTTGGGATCTTACTTATGGTAAGAAGGGCATCCAAGAGATAAGACATCATATAAATTTTTTTCTTAGACCCTTTCTTCACTATGGAGATCTGCCTACATAGACATGTGCTAATAAATTCACCAATGGGAGGGTTAAGCTCCTTCTAAATCATAAAGTATAACAGGGGTACCCAAATGCTATCAACATAGGTGGTAGTGAGGTTTACACACAACCTATTCATCAAGGTAATTATCATCCTAATTATATGTCAAAATTAGATAATAGGAATATTTCCACTAATGCTAGTAATCATATGGTTTCCATAATATAACCATGGGGTTAGGATGGTTTTAAGGTTATTTTTATTAGTCTATTCATTAAGTGTGGGTACATCTACTCAAGGTTTGGGTAGATTATAATCATTTTCAAAAGTAATGGGAGACATATAATCCATTAATTTATGAGTACATTCATTGATCATCATACCCTTTTTAATTTTGCATTCTTTAAAAATATGGAGGATTGCATCAATACAGTGTCATACCTCTGGTTTTGATGCTACATGGTGAAGGATCATCATCTATGTTGCAACCAAGTCATAATATCTTATCTTGATGGATGTAATCATCTTGTCCTCTTTCATTAAGGGATGAAATTATTTAATTTTCCAACAGATCTTGGACTAATTATTACCTTTTTTTTTCAACACCACAACATCAAATATTTTGTCCTTAAAGACCCTTCCTTCTGAATCTATGGTTAACTAGAGCTTTGTGGTTTCTCTTTTATGATTTCATGCTACCATGACTGTGAGCTTTAAAATTGCTCACTACTATTTTATATTTCACATTTGGATTATTTTGCATTTGCTTAAATAATAATTATAATCTCTCAAGTTCAATTATGATCAATTTGTGATGAAATTAGGGATTTAATAGATGCTAGGGTTTTCCTATAGGTCCTTTTGATCTTTAATGATTATGGCTTTTGATAAGTGAATTCATGTCCTAGATTTTATTTGAACCTTGTCATTTATACCTTTTCTTTTTTTTCCCACAAAATCTCTAGTTTTATCACTTTATGTCCATACGACATCACTATGGTATCTACATGGAACTTTTCAAGGCATTTTTTCCATTAATATTCAAAACCTGACTATTGGTTTTTGAAAAATCCACCTCATCTCGTTTTATTGAATCATATTGCACATATCAATGCAAGACATTGATATCGATCTTGTGAGTTTCACTCCATTGGTCATTATTTTTACCATACCCCATTGTTACACCACTTGACAGTCCCATGAGTCTTCTTGAACTCTATACCTTGTCAACTCTATTAGTTGGCATGCATTCAACATGTGGTGATCTTGTGGATCTTTGGAGGTTACATTGAATAATCCATAGAGATCCCACTCTATTTGATCATACACAAGCTGTAGATCCTACAAAGGTGCATGACATTTAAGATAACATTGGGACATATAAGAACTTAGGTTAAGTACTTTAGACTATGGTTTATTTCATGTTAATAAATATGATTTATACCATAGGCTAAAGTGTTCAAGTTAAGTTTAGATCATGATAAAAAGGGGACCCTTAATAATAAAGGACCAAGTATAATGTTTTTTAACCAAGGTTTTATCATATTAATAAATATGATAAAACTTTTAAAAATGTGACCTTGCATTTGTTAGGTTAAGTTGATGAAATAAACCCCAAAAGGTCATGGGACATATGGGGACCAATATTATTATTAAGACCAAAGTTTAGTCAAATGTTTAGAAACATGACTACAATTTAGTATAAAATTTGAGCTAGGTTCATGGTGTTTATAATTGTTCCTACACATTTTATTTAGTCTATGATAGGTCAAAAGTTGATAAATGATCAATTTTGACATTGAAGTATAAAACCCTATGCATGTTTTATTCTTTGAATGAGACTCAATTATTCCTGCAACATAAATAAAAACCATTCTTCCAAGTAGGATTGGTTCTTGATCCAAAATTTGACAGTCTCACAGACATCAATGATGGCCTCGAGAATGTCAATTGATGGTCATGAGAATGTAAAATTTAAGCTCATATAATTATTCATAGGGGATAAAATTTGATGGTCTCACGGTGCCAATGATGACCTCACAAATGTCAATTGATGGTCGTGAAAATGTCAATTTTAATCTTGCATAATTAACCATAGGAACTAATTTGACCTCACAGACATCAATGATGGCCTTGTAGATGTAAATTAAGGGTCACTAAGAACATCAATTTTAAGTACACATAATTAACTATAGGGAATAAAATTTTATAGCCTCATGGACATCAATGATGACCTCATGAATTTCTATTAAAGGGCATGATAATTTCAAATTTAAGTCCTATGAATAGTAGGTCCCATAAGAATTTTGAGTTACCATGTGTGATTTGATTGATTTTGTATGAACAAATGAGGATTGTTGATTATGATCCATTTAGTTGGATGTCATTGGTTCCTGTAGTCAAAAAAGGATTAAGTGAGCTCAAGACCATTTAGAATTTATACCAAAGTATTATCTAAGCCTTTAATATAATAAAATGGATACCCCTCGAATAATTGAAACCAAAACATAAGTTTTATCCTAGGGCTTTATTATCTTGATAAATACAATAAAAACCTTAGGATAAACTTAGGCTAAGTCTATGTTATAAAAAAAAGTACCCATTTACATCTATGATGATCTCACTCCATTTGATCTTAGCATCCACATAAACATGGATCATTGATCTCGATTCTTGGAGTTGAGTGAGATTGGCTCTAAAGATTAGGTATTCAATTTGTTGGGTTTGCCTCACTCTATCTGATCAACTTGGCTCAATTAAGCACACATTGTTCATCCTATAAACATGGACATGGTTTAAGTTAGGAATAGAGACATAAAGGGACTTAGGTTAAAGTCTTTGGTCTAATGTCTCATCCATATTAATAAACATGAATGGGGCCTTAGGACTAAGACATTAGTCTAAGTTCATAACAAGGGGGACCATAAATAATATAGTTGAGAAAGCTATGAAAATAATAAAAGGACCATACAAACATGAATTTAGACCATGATAAAGAGGAGAGAAGGGCTTGGGATATAAATAGGACTAAGCATATAATTTTTAGGCTATGGTTTGGTCATGTTAAAAAAATGACTATTCCTTAGTGTAAAATTTAAGTTTGAGTTCACGGTTCTTTTAAAGTGTTCCCACCAATTTGATTCCTACCAAATTTGAATTTAAATGAGAGGTCTAAGCTAGGGTTTCCAAATGTGGGTTCCAAGTAGCTTGATCATGGATTTCTTTAGACTAGAGGCTAGTAAAAGCCTAAATATGGATTTAAACTATAAAATCCAAGCATAATAAATCTAATGAGGGTTCTATTAAACTTTTACCTTGAAACATGGAGGTCAAAGGTTAAAAAAATTAAGAAAATTTAAGGCATACATTGAAAAAATAGACCAAAGTATAACATAACATGGATGATCTTCAAATAAAAATAATGTGTAGACATGTTAGTAACACTTTGATCAAGTGAATTTTTAGTTTTAAGGTACAAATGGCTCAATTTAACACAAATTTTTAGAAATAAAGAGTATGTTGACCTCAATAAGTGGTGAATTTTGGGGGAAACATAGAAATATGTTAGAATTAAGAGACTCTGGTTTAGACAAATATCTAGATTACTTATTCTACTTGATTAGTGCCATTATCAAGTTCATTTTATGGTTAAAATAAACCTTGCATCTGTAGAATTAGGACCAAATATCAAAACCTAGCCATGTTATGTGTGTGCTTTGATTCCACTAACTATTTACAATGGGATTTAGGAGACAAATTCTAGGTTTCATGTCTTCAATCATTAATATTGACTTACAACATGTTTGGATATTTATTAAAAACCATGCTTTAACTCAGGTAAGGCTTGGGCATTACTTTTCTACCAGCCAGGCATCCATAACCTTGATAGAGATGCCTTTGGATTTACTCAAGGCCTTGCTCCACTACCAACCAGGAATACATAGCCCTAGTAGAGATTACTATAATCACCTTTTTCTTGGAAAACTTTTGATTTTGTAATAATCTCTTTTTTGTTTTGTATTTTTTTAGATCTTCTAGGTTTTCTAACAAAGGTTGGGAACCAAGTTAGCAAGGTTTAGGGATTTTTTCAAATGTTTTATCATCATACAATCACCTATGGTTGTAACTTTTTTCAAGGCAAGGTTATTTTCTATGTGTAAAACATTATTATGACTTAATAATTCAAGCTTTCATCCAACATGTGAAATTCTTCTTAAAACCAAGTTTAGATCAAAATAATGTTTAAGATCTCATAGACTAGTTGACCTATCTACTAGTCTTCACTAGTTTATTTAAACTATAACATAAGCTCATATTTCAAATCCATGATCAACAAATTCTTGAGATTCATACCTTCATTCCTGGACTATGGAGTTCTAGAGCATTTAAGATGAACTTTGAGCTGAGGGTTGTCCTAGAGGACTTATCAAAAGCAAGGAATGAATAAAAACAAGTGAACACACATAATAGAAAGCAAAGAAAGTAGGAAATCAAAGAAAACAAAAAAATATGTACAAACATATGCATAAATAAGGGATAGGAAGGAAAGAGTAGAAAGAAACTAAATTATCCTACCTACACTTACTCTAACTATTATTATAGTTTACTCCATAAAGACCCTAGGGGGATAAATATAAAACTAATGGTTGAGATATTTCCAATAAGGCAAAGTGAATTTAGTTCCTTATAGGTCCTTTAGTATGAAGGTGTTATTTCCAAGTGTCTCAGTAATCTGATAGGGTCCTATCCATAAAGGTGTGAACTTCCCATGTTTACCCTTAGGTTCCAATGCATTGTCCCAAACAAGAACTAAGTATCCTTTCTTGAACACCTTTATCTTTTATCACTTATCAAACCACCTTTTCAATGTGGTTTTATGCCTACTAAAGTTGGAAGAATATGCTTCTCTGGCATATTCCATCTAAACAATGTCTAGCAGTCTTGAATTTACAAGTTCCTAATCTTCCTCCATATATTATTGTATGAAATTATATGTAAGTTGCTTGAGTGTAATGGAGAATATGGGTTCTTTACCATATACTATTAAGATTAGTGATGCCTTGAGAGCATACTTAACCCTTCTTTTATCTACACATAGGGCATATTTGAGAAGCTTATGCCATATTTTGGGTTTGTCTACAATAATTTTTTTATTACTTTCATAAAGTTCTTGTTGGTTTTGTGAACTAATAATTTGACTCAAGAGAGGTGATTAGTATTTTGTTAGTCCAAAAATGCAAATAAATTGATAAAAACACACTAATTAGCATACATCTCTAGGCCTAGCTACTAGGGTGAGATTAGTAATAAAAACAAAGGAAAAGCACATCTAAAAAGTAAAGAAAAACAAGAATTGTTCACCTTCCTTAGATTCTCCAAATGATTTTTTTAGTGGCTTGCTTGGCTTGTGCTCATGAAGTCTTCATCAAAGGAGGCTTGTCTATCTCTTCTTCTACTTGGCACCTTGTGGATTTGGCTTGGATTGGATAAATATTTTGGCATCATAATTTTGGCATGTGAGAGATCTTGGAATCAATTTAACATGGTAAATTTCAACAAATTAAGCTTAAAAATGATGTTCATGGCCTCTCTATTTATAGATTTTTAAAAATGACCAGAATCAACCATAACCATCCATCTCAAGATTGAGATGTGTCATCATGGATTAATTGAATTATGTAATTAAAATATATAATTTTTCTCATCTTGAATTTGGAATAAATGACATTAATGAGGCATGGGAGGTAATAAAGAGGCATGGGAGATCCATAATCCTGATATTTATGTCATTTATGGCCTAGGGATGTCTTCCCAAGAAATGAGGTCACCTGATAATGTAGATATTCAATATTCATTTATAAAAACAAGTTTTTAACAAGGTTTCATTTATTTATTAATTAGGCCTTGATTTGTGTTAATTGTCTCTTAAGCATGATTAAGCACTTTGTGCACAAATTATTCAAATTAATCAAAATGCCTTATTATTGGTCTAAAATTCAATTGGATTAGAATTGGAAGTCAGTGTTAGATGAATTATATCAATTATCACATTTAGGATGTTGCAAATAACAAATAACAAATACACACATCTCGTATAAGAAATTTGATAGAAAAGAGGAATCTATAACACCCAAGTGCAAAATTGGCATTTTGACTTGAAATGATCTGATGAAAGTTAGCTAGCCCATAAATTGAATTACCCTATTTAGTCATACCCAAGCCAAAATTGGCACTTGAATATGTCAATTTAAACTCATTTAATGTGCTTTATTGTTTTTATGCCACATTGTGCACTTTGGTGGAAATTGGTCAAAACCCTGGTTGGAGGTCATTGATGGCTAGATTTAGGTGTCTACAAGTTAATTCAGATAATACATTACCTTTAGGGTAATGATTGGATGAGAAATTTAGAATAACATTATTATCATATGCCCATTATGTCATTTCAATGGATATGAAAGCAAATCCATTGTTGCATACTAGAGAGACTGGAGTTCTAAATCTGGTGCATATGTTTTCTTCTAAAAATGTGATCTCTTCTTTAGTTCTCCATTGCTTAGTAGCCACTACCTCAGTCCATATAATGCAATAGTTAGTAGTTGTCAGAACATGCTTGTGACATTATGATGAATTGGGGTTGATCACCCCCATAAAATATAGTCCCCATTAGGTGAATGGTTTGTCAATCATCATGGCTTGGTAACCTTTGTGCTAAAGATTTGACATGAATGAAATTTATTTACATACTTGTGACAATCCTTGTAGATGTTGGGCCAATATTCACTATCTCTAAGGATTTTTTGAGTTGTGGTTCTCCTAAATGGATTCCCACTTTGCATCTTTTCATGAAAAGTGCTCATTATCTTGGTAGCTTCTTCTTTTGAAATGCATCTTAGGTAGATACCTTCAATGTTATTTTGATATAACACTCCATTATTGATTAGGTAATGTGTTTATTTACATCTTACATCTCTCTTCTACTCCCAAGTTAATCCCATAAGACAAGTATCATTGATCAACAAAGGAATGATAAAATCATACCAGTCATTAGTATGAAAGCTTTGTTGATCAAATTGCATGACACTTAACTTGGGGTTAGCATTGGCAATCATTTGAGTAAAATCTTGGCACCTTACCAGTTTTTTAGTTCTTAGTTCAATGCCATATTCCTATAAAACTAACATCTACTTGCCTCTCCTTTCTCCTAGTTCTTTTTGGCTCAATGTGAGCTTTATAGGAGGGTCTAGTAAGATGACATGCACCTTATTCCTAATAATGTAGTGCCTAAATTTTTTTACTACCTTTAATAATGCACATGCTTGTTTATCAATTAGAGAATAATTTAAATCATTATTTTTGAAATTTGTGCTCTTGAAGCAATTAGATGGTCACATCCATCAATTTTTTGAGTTAGAACTACAACAATAGTGTGGTTAGAAGAAAAGGAGTAAATGTATAAATCCTTAGAGAAATATGGACTTATCAAGACTAGATATTATCTATTTACCTCCTTGAGGTCCTTGAAAGACTTCCTGGATTCCTCATTCCAAGTGATTTTGATGTCCTTCTTTAGCATGTCATTCAATGGTTTGACATTTTTTGCAAAGCCAGAAATAAACTTCTTACAAAGTTAATTTTTCCAAAGAATGATTTCAGTTATTTTATACTATTTGGAGGCTCTATATTTAATGTATCTTCTACTCTTTTAGGGTCTATAGAGATTCCTTCCTTAGTAATGACATGGCCTAACAAATTTCCATTGGTAACACAAAAGATACTCTTCTTTGGGTTAAGGGAAATCTTATACCTTTTACACCTTTTAAATACCTACTATAAATGCATGATTTGGTCCTTATTTTTATAAAAAATAGTTATACCATCCATGTATATAATAATGCATTTACCTACCAAACCTTGAAAATCATGATCCATGGATCTTTAAAATGTTGTTCCTCATTGATTAGTCTGAATGGTATTCTCTTATACGTAAACATGTCCTACTTGGTAGGAAAATTAGTTTTCATTCTATCTTCTTAATTCACCAATACCTGGTTATACCCTAAAAGTCCATCAAGAAAGGGAATCATAGTAGAACCAAAAACACTTTGCAGAAATTGATCTAGAGAAGGCAAAGGGTAGTTATCCTTTTCATATGACTTATTTAGATTCCTAAAATCAATGCATAATATTATTTCACCATTCTTTTATTTGATTGGGACCAAATTGACAACCTAGGTAGAGTACCTAATGGGAAATACAAACTTGGCATATACTAAATTTTTGACTTCTTTTAAGATCATAGGCTCTAAAATAGGGTTGACAGGCCTCTACTTGTATCTGAAAGGTTTGCAATCTTTTTTCAAGTGTATAGTATGAGTGATGACTTTTGGATAAAAAATATTCAAGTCATCATAGGACCATGTTTTTATGCCCTTATAGTTTATCAGAAAGTCTTTGGATTTATTATCTTTAATGCTCATACAAGTTGTCTCAATGTTAACTAGTTGAGGTTGATCTTGGGGTCTAAGATCAACTGCCTTGCAATCCTTCCCACTTGCTTTGGGAATCCTAGTTTTCTTAGCTAGTTTATCTTGATCTAATAACCTCTCCAAGATAATTATGCCTTTTGAAATTTTATTATCATTTAGCTGAATGACTTTATTTCCAAATCTTCCATCCTCTTCAAGAGTAATTTCATGGACTTCATCTATAACATGGGCCTCAAATACTCTTGAGATGGTCATAAAATCTAGGATTTGTTGGCCATCACTAAAAAATTATAGATGGTTTATGTTATCTGGGACAAAAGGGCAAGGAACCATCTCAATGCTAAAATTTTGAGAGTTAAGGTTTGTCATAAAATTGGTTGCAGCTAAGGCAAGATCATCATCAAAATTATTCTCCTCCCTAAGGATGGAAATAATGTTGAATTCATCAAAATATTGTAGCAAATCCTAGACTATGAACTTGTATCTCATAAGATATGATAATTTACATTGATATTTTCTACTTACTTGACTTACTACAAGTTCTGAGTCACTATGAACTAAGATCTCTTTAACCTTATGCTTGATGGAAAATTGAAATTCAAGGATCAAGGATTCATAATCTATAAAATTATTGGTATAAGGAAATAGAAGTATATAAGAAGCTTTTAGTTCCTTCCCAATAGGATTTGTAAGAACAACTCCTACTCTAAATCAAGAATTACACCTAGCACCATCAATATGTAACTTCCAAATTCCAAGTAAAGAATGATACGTCTTAGAATTTCATATCATATAAGTCTCAAGAGTATACACTCCTAATTCAAAATTCATCATTTTGATCTCACTAAAGTCTAGCATGTTCACTCTTTTATTCATGGCATTATACTCTATGATCATGTGCTTCATTTGAGGCTCTCTTTCCACTTTGATCTAGTTTGGGACTCGTTTCCATGTCACCCAAAAATGTAAAAAGTTAGTGGACATATATACATTTAGGGTCTTTGTCCATTACCTACTCAAAGTAATCCATAAGCATCAGGAATGTCCGCTACCTAGAAGTTAATAAATTATTGAACCCTAAGATTATAGGCAAGTTACATATGAATATTTAATAACTCCCCAATTTACCTTGAATCTAGAATTATCTAACCAAGTGAGAACTCTATCAGATTTGATAGGAGTCAATCCAAGTTATTTATAAATACATAATGGCATAATGTTTGTGGAGACATCATAATATAACAAATAATTATGTAAATTCTTACCAAACATTCTGATAGTAAGTAGAAAATGTGGGGATTTTGTCTTATCCTTTTACATAGAAACATTGGCATTGTTAATATTTGGTAGCCTACTAGGATTTTTATACAAGAACTCCAAAAAAATGTCACTTTTCTCAATGATCTATGTCAATTCATGCAGTGTAATGTTAACCTTAATTTTATTCATAACTCCAAAATATTGTACCTAGTCTTATTGAAAGAATTAAATGCATCATTACTATGTTTAAAAGTACTTCCCTTTGGTAGCTCTAGGTTATTATCTGAGGTAGTGTCAAGAGTGTTGAATTTATTTGAAGGTGTTGAAGTAGTCAGGGGTTGTTTTTTCTCTCTATTCCTTAGAGGGTATGTCTTTTTCAAGAGCTACTAAAAAGCATGGAATTCCTCAGGAATGTCATCAAGTTCACTATCTTCACAGAAAGGTAAGTTTAATCTCTCCACCATGAAGGACTGGTTAGAAACTTTAGATCCTAATGTACCTGCACCATTATCTTTATTAGAAACCACTTCAAATTTATTCAAATCCTCTTGAAAATCCTCAAAGGCTTTAAAAAAATTCAATGGAATCTATCTTACCATGTCTATAAGTGCAATGTACTCTAAAACAATTAGGTAAAACAATATTAATAAGATTTATATCCATTATATTGTTATCAGAAGACTCATTGTTCTTGTTGTTATTGTAAATATCATTATGGGCCTATTAAACCTTTGGAAAGAAAAGTTACTACTTCTTATCTCCCTAGTTTTACCAACTTATTTTTGTAGCTAAATAAAATTAGTGATTAACTTTTGGACCATTTTTATGATAGAGTCATTTCCATTTTGGGGAGCCTCAGAGTTATGAACCTAATTATTATTAATACCAGTGGCTGGTACTGAATCCTTTTGATCATTTAGATTGAATCTAGTGGCAACATGGTTCAAAAATCTTAAGTCTTGGTTAGGAGTAACATGACTTAAGGGTAGCTATTTCAAAGTTGGGAACTAATTCAGAGCTGGCATATTCTGATTGTTATTGGGGAAGACATTCATAGTGGGCAAATTTGGGTTGAAAATTTCAATAGAGTAAGCCATTTGACCTTGGGGCTACATTTGATTATTTATGGTCACTACTTAAGAATAGGCTAAGGCTAGAGTATTCATAGGTCCAAAAACCCTCTTTATGAAAACAAAGGTCTTTGGATCCAAATCATATTTATAGATTTCCAAGGCTAAAGCCTCATCTAGTCTATAAGGAGATATAGTTCTACTAAACATGTTTTGTAACCCAGCATTGAAAGCTCTCATGGGTTCATTTTCATCCCTTTTTACCATGGTGAATTATTGGTATAAGACACAAGGACTAATAATTTTTCCAAATTGGTCATTGAAGACATTGTTAAAGTGGTCCCAACTATTAATGTAATTTTTAGGCAAATTTAAAAACCATTCATAAGAAACATCCTTAAAATTGAAAGGAAATAGTCTACATGTTACATCTTCATGGACCACACTTAATAACCTTAATGTGGATTTAAATGATTTAATATGTTCTTCTACGGTTATAATTCTATTGGGATTAAATATTGGAAAATATTTCTTAAGGTTATGGGGAAGGTCATGTACCACACCTAGTATGTTCATAAAATATCCACCCAACCAAGCCATACCTTGGTAAGGGTCAAACACAAGAGCAACCTAAACTGGTGAATTTGGCTAAGACATTAAAATCTTATGCTTACCTTTATCCCACCTATCTCTTCTATAAACTTATAATTAGAGCAGAGATTCCCTATTCTCTGAATGAGTTCTTTTTATGATTTGTGGTATTTCTAGCTTGAGAATTCCAAATCCTATTTGAAATACAGTGCATCAAATCGATCTTTACAAATAATAGTGATTAGATTTGCACATTAAGTAAATTTTGTAAATATTCATATAAAGAACAACAAAGGATTATAATCTTTAATTAAATTAGTTCAAAGAAGTGTCCAAATATGTAAGTATGAATGATATTTATTTTTTAAAGTCTAAATTAACTCAAAATTGTAAATTATTCATGAATCTTTAATCAAAATAGCTATTAATAACCTCAAACTTATTGAATTCACAAATTTAAAGCTATATTTACCAAAATCTAACATATACTTTCAAAGAATGTCAATCTTTGTATAAATGAGCACAAACACTAGTCTAAAACCATGAATATCACCAACCTTTACATAATTATGTTAAAATAAATACAAATATGCAAATATTAAAGTGAAATTTGAGCAAAATTCTTTAAAACCAACAAAGATATTACAAATCTATAGAGAAGAACACTCTCTAGCACCAATGAAGCTCCACCTATTGATGCCTCTACGTGTATCATAGGTGATCTTAGTGTTTATAAAACACTTCTCATTTTATAATTCAATTAATTTAAATCATGATTAGAAAGTTGTGGTAATATGGTTACCTATGATGAAATAGCAACAGAGCAAGCAAACTATTCCATAATATTTATATTAGTTGGTGGTTGGGAGCCACTTTGGCCTATGTATTTGTAAATAAGAAGATGATATATGCTAATTAAGATGAATTATGCTCAAGTATAATTATAAATATAAGCTAATATCGACATATATAATGAAGCTATAATCTAAAGTGACTTGGTTAAAAAAGAAGAAAAAAGGTAGGGTAGGGAAGAGAAGAAAGATGTGTCTGATCTTTATCTCATACATTATGAAAAAGTTCAAATATTTCCTGGGTATGAACTTAAAACCAATATATGAAGAGAAAAAACTTAGGCTTAGATCACAACATATATTAGGAAAACTTCTAAGGAAATTAAGAAACAATGCAAATAAGGACTAAGCTTACTTTAAAGATTTAATCCTCTAATTAGATAGTTGATGCACATCCATTAATGTAGAGAAAATAAAACAAATTAAACTATAGAATATTTAGTTATCCTAACATAATCATAAGATAACAATTTTAAAGTCAATGGTACACACCAAGAATTCACAAGAATAATTCAAATTTAAAATTCAGAATAGATAATTGAGAGAGAAGCCATATAGCAATTCACACAAACAAAATGAGACAATCCTTTAAATTTTTTTTGCTTGTATTAGTTACTCAAATTTTACACTAGATTAGCTCAAAAAATCCCTTGATTTTATAATAGATAATACACCTTTTATAGAAACAATGAAGTATGTTAGTCAGTTGCATTAACTTACAAGTGTAAAAATGTAAAGGACAACTATCCTTTATATAAAGTTTATATAATAAACTATGATTTCCAAAATGAACTCACCTATAGGCCAATGTGATAACAAAACACACATGCCTTTACAAAATAATATCCCATTTTCAAAATTTACAATGTTTCAATAAAAGAGAAAATTCCTAACTAACTGGTGGACCCTGTGCTGATGTAGTTTCTTGGTTTTGTTGAAGTAGCCTTATTACTTTTTGATGTTTTTCATCAATAAGCCTCAAATTAACTATAGGTTCAAGGAAGAGTTCATCTTCTTACTCAGCTAAGTCTTCAAGGTCCCTATTATTTCTCTCTAAGGCTTCCTTTATGCTCCTTACCTTGGCTATCTTTTCTTCTGATGTTAGGATCATATCCATGACCATACTATTATCAAACCAAGACCTACCTTGGCTCTTGATTATTATCTCTTGAATGGCCAAAGTGGTTATATGCTTGAAATCATCATCTGATATGATGCCTATGGAGCTAAGTTTTGTAGGATCAACAGTCATGGTCTTAAGGAACTATTCTATTCTATCTAGCAACTCTTTTTTGTATGTGAGGAGTCTTTCCAAACTCTTGGACCACATGTTCAATCCTTGAATTTTATCTATAATCAGTCCCATAACTATGTTGAGATGGGATAGGATGATGGTATTGAAACTTGGGATTTTATCTCTTGTCAAGATGCTAATTAAATCCTTCATATTATCTTTTAAACTCTACCATTGAGTAATTAAACCCCTGGTTGTTATATCTTGTTGACCTATTATACCTTATCTTTCTTATGTTATCTTCAGATAATTATACATGTCATAAAAGGATGACTCAAACATCTCTATCATAGTATTTGAAATAGATAAAATAGACTTCCTCTCTATATTTTCCCTTTGCTTCTTCAAGCTCTCTATTTGTTTTTTCATGCCCTTGATGCTGGTTTGTAGTTAGGCTGATAGAGATTGGGCTAGTATAGTTAAATATTCTTAAAATATGATGTATTCACCCATATTATGAACTCCTACTTGATTTAAACCAATAAATGGTTCCATATTATGAAAAATGAACTCTTCACCAGCCACCATGGCTCTCTTCTCAGACACCCTCTCTAACACTGTAGTTTCTAGATTTAATTAGACTCCAACTAATGATTGAGCTATTTAAAGAGGCTTTGGAGTCTCTACTTGGGTTCCACTTGACTCCCCAAGAGCATTAATCTATGTGATACTTAACTCCCTAAGGGAAAACATATTTCTTTCTTTCTTCTCCTTTTGTAAGGTAGTTATCCATGGTTTGAGCTCATCATGGACAATTATGTTCATTGTCTTGGTCATGGCCCAAGAGTGGAAAAGTAGGAACCTTTTGAAACTTGTCATATATTAACCACTCAGGGATGGTTGGTACTCATAGCACTTTTTATTTACTAAAGACATTAACCTCATGGCCCAAGAGGGGCAAAGTAGGAACCTTTTGAAACTTGCCATAGATTAACCACTTAGGGATGGTTAGTCCTCATAGCACTTTTTATTTACTAAAGACATTAACCTCATTAAAAGGGTGATTGAAGGTCAGTATATGCTTCTTGCATCCTACTATATTAGTGCAAGCTTAGCCTTTCTCTTTTATGGGGGAATAAATGGAACTAGACTCTTGGCATTGGGCATCCTATTATGGCCTCATTCAAGGTAGGATAAATGCAATCATAGATAAATTGAATATGGTCTCTATAATTTAAGATATGTAATTTTGAATAGAATTGGGACACTATCTAAGTCTTTTCAAGAGACCAGCCCCTAAAGTTGGGGATCTCAATTATGGTAAGCAAGGCATCTAGGAGATAAGACATCACATATAAGTATTTCTTAGAACCATTCTTGATTTTGGAGATCTAATTACATATAAATGTGATGATAAATTCACCAATGGGAGGAGTGATCTCTTACTCAATCATAAAGTATACCAGGGGTACCCAAATGTTTTCAATATGGGTGGTAGTAGGGTTTACACATAGCTTGTTCATCAAGGTCATTATCATCCTAATTTCAGGTTAAAATTGGTTGATGGGAATGTTTCCACTAGGTTAACAATCATATAGTTTCCAAAATACAACCATGGGGTCAAGATGGTTTTGAGGTCATTTTTCTCAGTCCATTCATTAAGTGTGAGTACATATACTTGGGGTTTGGGTGGCTTATAATAGTTTTCAAATGTAATGGGAGACACATAGGCCATGCATTTATGAGTACATTCATTGATCAACATACCATTTTCAATTTTACTTTTTTTTCAAAAATAAGGCGAAGGACATCAATATAGTGTATTACCTCTAGTTTTTCTATTGCATGGTGAAGGCTTATCATCTGTGTTGGAACTAGGTCATAATATCTTGTATTGAAGGATGTAATCTTGTCATCCTCCTTCTTTATGGGCTATGATTCTTAAATTATACAAAATATATTGGACCAATTATTATCTCTAGTGTTAAATGCCACAACACAAATACTCTATCCTTAAAGACCCTTCCTTCTAAATTTTGGGTTAAGTATAGCTCTATGTCCTCTCTATTTTATTCTATGTTTCCATGATTTTGAGAATTAAAATTGATCACTACTGGTCTATATTTCACATTGATATTAGTTTGTATTTGATCAGATAACAATTAGACTCTCTCAAGCTCAATTATGATCAATTTGTGACTAAATTAGGGATTTTATAGATGATAGGGTTTTTTATAGGTCCTTTTAAGCTTTAATGGTGATGCATTTTTCACTTGAGTGAATTCATGTCCTATATTTTATTTAAACCTTAGAATTTATACCTTTGCTTTTTTGCGCCCATAAAATCTCTAGTTTTCTCAAATTTTTCCCATGTGGCATGACTATGGCATCTACATGGTACTTTTAATGGAATTTTGTCCATTAATATTTAAAAATTGACCTTTGGTTTTTGAAAAATCCACCTCATCTCACTCCATCAAATTATATTTCATAGATCAATGTGAGCCATTGATCTTAATCTTATGAGGTCATTGTTTATACTAGGATCCATATTTATACCACGATCCATATTTATACCACTTGGAAATCCCATGGGGATTCTCAAGCTATGTACCTTATTAAATCCATTAGTTGGCACACATTCACCACATGGTGATCTCATATAACCTAGGAGGTTCTATTGAATAGTCCACAAAGATCTTGCTTCATTCAATCATGTTCTTTTGATCATGCACGAGCTGTAGATACTATAAAGGTGCATGATGTTTAAGTTAGAATCAAGACATATAAAAATTAGGTTAAATAATTCTGACTATGGTTTATTTTATGTTAATAAACATGATTTAGACCATAGGATAAAGTGTTTAAGCTAAGTTTAGATCATGATAAAAGAGGGACCCTTAATAATAAAGGACAAAGTATAATGTTTTTTAACCTAAAGTTTTATCATATCAAAAAAAATGATAAAACTTTAGGGTAGAAATTTATAATATAAATTTTAATAGCGGGGCCTTGCATCTGTTAGGTTGATTCGATGAAATAAAACCCAAAAAGTCATGGGACATATGGGGACCAAGCTTATATTTTAGACCAAAGCTTAGTCAAATGTTTAGAAACATGACCACATTTTAGGATAAAATATGAGCTAGGTTCATGGTGTTTATAATTTTTCCCTTGAATTTTACTTAGTCTATGATAGGTCAAAAGTTTATAAGTGGTCAATTTTGACATTGAATTATAGAACCCTAAACATGTTTTATTCTCTGAAAAGACTCCATTAATCCTGCAATATAAATAGAAACATCTTCATTCTGTCAAGAAGGATTGGTTCCTAAGCTAAAAATTGATTCTCATGGATGTCAATGATGGCCTTTCAAACATCAATTGATGTTCATAATAATGTCAAATTTAAGCTCATATAATTATTCATAGGGGCTACAATTTGATGGTCTCACTGACCTCAATAACAACCTCACAAATGTCAATTGATGATCATAGGAACATCAATATTAACATATTATAATTAATTATAGGGAATAATATTTGACAACCTCAAAAACATCAATGATGGCCTCATGGATGTCAATTTATGGTCATGATAACTTCAATTTTAAGATCACATAATTAACTACAGGGACTAAAATTTGATGGCCGCATAGACATCAATGATGACCTCATGAATGTCAATTGATGGGAATGAGAATGTCATATTTAAGTACTATGAATTGTAAGTCCCATAGGATCTTTGATTTAATATGTGTCATTCAATTGATTTTGTATGAACAACCATAGATCATTGATTACAATCCATGTAGTTGGATGCCATTGGTTCCTGCAGTCAAAAAATGATTAAGTGAGCTTGAGACCATTTAGAATTTAGACCAAATTATTACATAAGCCTTTAACATAATAAAATGGATATGACTTGAATAATTAATTTTAAAACATAATTTTTATCTTGGGGTTTTATTGTCTTGATAAATACAATAAAAATGTTAGGATAAACTTAGGCTAAGTTTATGATATAAAAAGTGCCCATATCAATCTATGATGATTTTTATCTATTGGATCTTAGCATCTATGTGAATGTAGATCATTGATCTTGATCCATAGAGCTGAGTAGGATTGTCTTTAAGGATTAGGTATCCAATTTTTTAGGTTTCCTCACTCTGTCTGGTCAACTTGGCTCGATTAAATGTGGGTTGTTGATCCTGTAAACATGCACATAGTTTAAGTTAGGACTAGAGACATAAAGGGACTTAGGTTAAAGTCTTTGGAATAAGGTCTCATCCATGTTAATAAACATGAATGGGGCCTTAGGACTAAGACATTAGTCTAAGTTCATAATAAGGAGGACCATGAATAATATAGTTGAACAAGCTATGAAAATAATAAAAAGACCTTGTAAAAATGAAGTTAGACCATGCTAATAGGGAACGAAGGGCTCAGGATATAAAGGGGACCAAACATATCATTTTTAGACTATGGTTTGGTCTTGTTAAAAAACATGACTAAGCCTTATTGTAAAAATTAATTTTGAGTTCAAGGTCCTTTTAAGTTATTATCACTAATTTGATTCCCACCAAATTTGAATTTGAATGAGAGGTCTACGCTAGGGTTTCTGAATGAGGTTTTTTAGGAAGATTGATCATGGATTTATTTAGAACAAAGGCTAGTAAAAGCTTGAATATGGAATTAAACTATAAAATCCAAGCATAATCAAACCAATGAGGGTTCTATTAAACCTTCAACTTAAAACATGAAGGTCAAAGGTTAGAAACATTAGGCAAAGTTAAGGTAGACTTTGAACAAATAGACCAAATTATAACATAACATGGATGATATTAAAATACAAATAATATGAAAACATGTTAATAACACTATGATCAAGTGAATTTTTAGTTTTAAGGTACAAATTACACAATTTGACACATGGGTCCCCAATTTTCAAAAATAGGGGGTAAGTTGACCTCAAAAAAATGCATCCAAACAACCCTTTTAGATCACTTTAAGAATTTTTATCATCCTCAATATTATATATAATTTATTCCATCCATTAATCACACTCCCTTTGATGTCTTTCCTTCATCTCTATCTTCTCTCTCTCAACACATCCAAATCTAAGTCTAGAAACCATTACATTGGTCTTCACTCTTTATAGAGTCTTTATGAATGTCAAGTTCTAGGTCAACCATAATATTTGAATTAACACTTAAGACTTATATCATGTTAACACATATCTAAATACCATCCTCACAGGTCACCCATAGCATCCATGGGTCACACTTAAGCATTTATGCCTTTCAATTAGGCCTTAGTATGCCTTATAAGTCCCATGGAGACCTATTACCCCTTTAGCACTTCATAAAGCAAATTAAAAAGATGATATAAATTTTAAATACATGGGTCCACTATGTATAACCTTAGTGACATCTTCAAGTAATTACTTGAGCCAAAACTCTCTTCTTGTAAATAAAAAATTACTTAACCAATATTCTATACATAAGAACACCATGAACAAACAAATAGTCAAATTATAGACATTCATTCATAGTAAATATGAATTGGTCAAACCTCAAAAATCCATAAAGATGGTCCTTATGGAGTCTACAATATTATCCAATATTCTATTTACCTTGAAACATCCAAATATCATTAAAAAACTCAAACATCCTTCTCGGGTCACTTGTGGAAGATGGTCAAACACATAATAAATTTGGAGCTCAATAACTAAAACTATACAAACATTCAAACCTTATAAATAAATTTTATGGATATATATTTAAGTCCTCTATAACTTTTCTTTCTATACCACTATCAAAATCTACATGTATCAAAAGTTATAGCTCAAGAACCCATCACTGGTTTTCCTTTACAAATTTGAATATTCAAATTTCAATGGTCACTATTCAAAGTAAAACATATGACACTTGTCATCAGCTCATACTACCTAAAATATAGATCAAATGTGCTCCATAAATCTCTTTGAAAGTCTCCTAGTCTTTACCTTTCATTTATCACCATTTATCTTAGATCTGTGCTTCCATGATCATGCCACTTGTCAGATATGCATGCCTTCTGTGCACCTTACACCATTTAGTCAATGTGCTTACACCACTTAATTTTTTTTTGTAAAATCTAAGATTTTTTTTGAATTATTGATTCAATACACTCCATTGGATCATAATATGCACCATCACATGCTTACTATAGATCTCTATCTAACAGGTTTCATGTTTTCTATAGATATTCATCACCTGATTAAATGCTCACCGTTAGATGTATCTTAACTATTTGACCCCAGACTTCAACATAGTTAAACTTGATGGTATCTAATCCATCACATTATATAAGATCAACATTGAAGGTTTATATCTTGAAATATAAAACACTTCAAGACTCCAAATATTTAGAGTACCTTCCTAGTACTATAGACAACATCTCCATGAAAATATTTGACCAATGTTGACTTTATGATTACCTACCCAAAATACACAAACTTGTTAGATCACTCATATCTACATGATGTGCAATGATGGTCTAGCTTATATCAAGATATAATATGCATGTTTCTCTTTCTAAATGATCAAATGACACACCAAAACTTCACCAAGACATCTACGAATGTCTCAAAACTTTTTCTTTATCCTTATAGAACTGCTCATGTGTCATATCTCTCCAAGATATCAAACACAAATTCTTTGTCATTCATGAACTAGTACCACATGCTCTCTCTAACATCAATGAAAAACTAAGACATAAATGACCATGCTCAATAATCTCCCATTTTGTTATTAATGGAAAAATATCCTCAAAATGGCTTCACACTCATTTAAACTTATTCATTATGATCTTTATCCCTCTTTGACATTAACGACAAAGGGTCTCTTCTTCAACATGCCAAAAATCATTATTAAACATAATGTATACATTTAAATACTATTTAAGATGCTCAAGATACTTATATAATTTAAGGTATATGAATGAATTGCTCCCCCTTTGACATGCACCAATATAAGCATGGACTTCTTTGATTCTTGGTTCTGGAAAACTACTCAAAGAGCATAGAAAGATCCCCCTAACATCATGCTCCATCTCATGTAATCTACTCTAAAACCACAATATATAAGACTTTTTTAAGTTTAAACATCTCAAACATATTCCCCCTTAATCAATGCATACCTTTCATATTATCAAACTGAAGAGAACATACCTTTGTATTGATTGACATTTTGATCATTCCCTAGAGCACACACTTGCTTCCACACATGAATGATGTCTCTTAAGAAGCATAGTTAGAGAAACCCACTTTTCATATAGGGAATAAATATACCAAAACTCTAGAGACTCCCATATCTACATGCTCTTACTTGACTTTCAATCATTCCTCATCTTCATATTGACTTTGAATGAGTTCTCAACCTTATTATTTTCTTTTATCTCAAGATCCTGCTTGATTTTCTTATCCATTTGGGTAGATAAGGATTTTTAATTAATAATTTATATTGTTAATTTATTTTTCATGGCAAATAATACACTTTGAGCCTATTTTTCATTTACCTACTTAGGCCTCCATTCACTATGACTCCTCTTCATAATAGGATTGATAATTTTTGAAGCAGAATACTAATCATTATTGCAAAAGCTCTATGTGTCCTATTTTATGAAATTTGAAATAAATGAGGTTCCTTAGATTGTAAATACATTTTTATTGAGATACAAGATGATTCCTTGAAGTTTCATGATTATTTACATTATCATTTGGTCCCCTGATGAAGATATTACAAAAATTTGCAATATGACCAAATCCTTGACATTCATAGCAAAATATATCATTCTTTCCTTATGAACCTTTTGAATATCTTGAGTGATGATATTATTCATGATTTCTATTTTCTTTCTCATAATTGGATGCGAATTCATTCCTTGAGGATCTTTTATAATCTTTTGACCTATGACCAAACTGATTGCAAGAGTAATAATGACCATTGAAATTTGCATACCTCATAGCATTTGGTTGTCTGATTTGATTTTTCTTCAGTCTCTCAATACCTTCATTCCTTTAATGGTGATTGATCTTCAAATCCTTTATCTTTTATTAAGTTACATTCTTTTTTTCTTCTTTGTATGTAAGACTAGATCTATCACTAGCATGCTTTTGACTACTCAAAATATTGTCAAGATCATTTGATCTCTTTTCATACTTCATAAAAGACTTTAATTTACAAGATGTCTTGTCTAACTCATCTTTTAATGACTCAAATTATATCACATACCTTAAGTACTCATATTATTTATATTTTTGGCTTGTATATATAGTTTTTAATTGACTATTGAGATGCTTGATAGTATCTTTATGTTTCTTAGTGTCATCATTTATTCTTGCTTCAAATACATTGAATTGTTATTCATAGTCCTTGATTTGTGACATCATATTCTTTTTATTTTTCTTTTCAATATTCATATCTAAAAAAATATTCATCAATTCATCCTTATTATCTAAATCATCAATTATATATTTGCTCGTATCTTGATTTAGTTTTATCTACAAAGACTCTATATCTGATTGATACATGATACACTCTTCATCCTTACTATTTAATTATTAATTTAGATTAAAAACATGAGTTTAAAGTTTTTTTGTGATCTAATCATGCTCCTTTACTTCATTACTGAACCTTCCTTCAAAAATTCCAAATTTACCCTCATAGGATTTGATCAAGAAATCTTATTTTCTATTCTTTCTTTGTAGCATCTTCATTTCTTCCACAATATCTAGATATTTATCTTCAAGAGTGAATTTCTCATCTTAATCCTTTGAGTTTTCTCTTCCAAATAAATATCTAATTAAATAACATTCACCTTCATTATCAATAAAAGTCATGAACAATATCTCCTTGTCCTCATTATGAAAAGAATAATCACTATCAAATTTGTTTACTTCTTATTCTATAGATGAGCTACTATCTTCTTCATGGTAAAGTATCTTAATAAATTTGTATGATTCCTTATTTCCATTTTATCTTACTAAATAACTTTCTATACTTGCTAGGTCACTCAGATTTTTTGTGTTCATCTTCATGAGATTATTTATAAGATTCTTTAAGTTAAAACTTGTTTAGACATCTAGCTACAAAATGACCAACTTTACCACATGAAAAACATTTAAAAGGAAGTTTTAATTCATACTTACCTGATCCTACATTCAATCTTATTGAAATCAAGGATTCAAGTTGATCCTCATTAAGATCAAAATCTTCAAGACTTAACTTGTTCTTATTAGATTCTGTCTTCTTGATCACCTTGAAGGGTGTTTCCTTCTTAGGTTGTTTTTCTTCATCAACTCTCATATCATAGGTAGTAAGGATGTCATGCAGTCCATCCATCTTCAACTGAGTGAGATCATGACTTTCTTATACAAAAAAACTTTGGAATCAAACTTAAGTGTAAGAGTCCTCAATACCTCCTGTACTACAGTAGCTTCATCAAACACCTCTCCAATACTTATGATCATGTTTACTACCTAATCAACCCTTAAAAGATAGGATGACACAATATATTATTCCTTCATTTTTAGACCTTCAAATTAATTTTGGTAGGTCTACAATTTAGCTAGTTTTACCTTTGAGTCTCCTTCATATATAGTCTATAATTTGTCCCAAATTTCCTTGGTAGACTTACAATGGATCACTTTGGTGAAATCAGCCTTAGATAGACCACAACTAATAGAATTCATAGATTTATAATTATTCTCACTCAACTTCTTGTCAACAACACTAGTTGGAGGAATAGCTAGTGTATTATAACCATCTATGATATATTACCAATTATCAAGCCCTAGAGACATGATGTATTTCCTCATCCTTACACTATAAAAATAATAATTTAACCCATTAAATAATGGTGTTTAACTTGTAGAGACACCCTACTTTTGTCGACTTTCCATATTGTACCTTGGATCCCTTCAAGTGGTTAAAGTTGTAATTAAGGTCCTAATTTGATACCAATTGTTGGAGGTACAATCACTGAGAGGGGGGTGAATAACTAATGCAAGATATTTTAAAATTCAATTTTAATCCTTTCAAACTCTTAATCAATGAACATAAGCATTCATAAAGTATACAATATGTTCATAAAAATGAATACGAAATATAACACAAGATCACATACATAACACAAGATATACATGAGAAACCATCTTAGGGAATAAAACCCACTCTCAATCCATCAAACACATGGACTACTTATCCTATAAGATGATCACAAACATGAGACCTTTTAGTGAAGCACCCACTTCACAAGGAACACACACACCCCTAAGTATAAATAATATCCCACTTGTTATAAATGTTCAACACCCACACAATACCTATGAAATCAAAAGCTCCATAGCTTTGATTGCATTTTAATCTTATTGGAAAAATAATGTATGACACCTCTCTTTCAACTCATCACAAACACTCAAACTTGATCATGTAAAAAATACATCCAAATAACCCTTTTGGATCACTATAAGATTATTTTATCATCCTTAATATGATATTTACTTTAGTCCATACACTGAGCACACTCCCTCCAATCTCTTTCCTTCATCTCTATCTTCTACTATCTCAACACATCCACATCCAAGTCTAGAAACCATTACCTTGGTCTTCACTCTATATAGAGTCTTCATGAATGTCAACTTCTAGGTCAACCATAATACTTTCCTTAACCCTTAATACTTATATAATTTTAACACATAGCTCAATACCATCCTCACAGGTCAGCCATAGCATCTATGGGTCACACTTAAGTATCTATGACTTTCAATTAGGCCTTAGTATCCCTTATAGGTCTCATAGAGACCTATTACCCATTTAACACTTAATTAAGAAGATGTAGAAGATAGTATCACTTTTAAATACATGGTTCTACTTGATATAACCTTAATGACATCTTTAGGTGATTACTCTGACCAAAACACTCTTCTACTAAAGCCCAAATTGATTAACCAATATTATATACATAAGAACACCATGAATGAACAAATGGTCAACTTATAGACATTTATTCATACTAATGATGGATCAGTCAAACCTCTAAAATACATATATATGGTACTTATGGAGTCTAAAATATTATTCAATAGTCAATTTTCCTTGAAACATTTAAATAACATAAAAACAAACTCAAACTTCCTTCTTGGGTCACTTATAGAAGATGGTCAAACACACAGTTAACTTTGGAGCTTAATAACTACAATTATACAAACATTAAAACCTTCTAACTAATTTTTATGTATGCATATTGGAGTCCTATACAACTTTTATTTTTATACCACTATAAAATTTTGCATATATCAAAAGTTATATATTAGAAAGCCATCATTGGTTTTCCTTCACAATTTTGAATATTCAAATTCCAATGGTTGTTTCTCAAAGAAAAACATCTGACACTTATCATCATCTCATGCTCCCTAAAAGCTAGATCAAATGGACTCCATTGATCTCATTGGAAGTCTCTTGGTCTTTACTTTTTATTTATCATCATTAATCTTAGATCTATGCTTTTCTGATCGTGCCACTTGGTAGTTCTACATGCCTTCTGTGTACCCTATACCATTCAGTCAATGTGCTTGCACCACTTCATAGTTTTATGTGCAATCTGATCACTCTATTGACTTATTAACTTAATTCACTTGATTAGATCATAATATACATGATCACATGCTCACCATTGATATATATATTTGATAGGTTTCACACTCACCATAGATCTTCATTACCTAATTAAATGCTCACCATTAGATCTATCTTGACTATTTGACCCTAGACTTCAACATAGTTAAACTTGATGGTCTCTAGTCCATAAAAGTCTACAAGATCAAATTTAAAATATTATATCTTGAAAAAGAAAACACTTCAAGACTAAAAATCTTTAGAGTAGCTTCTTGGAACTATAGACAACATCTCTATGAAAATATTTGACTAATGTTGACTTTTATGATTACCTACACAAAATACACAAACTTGCTAGACCACTCATATTTGTATGATGTGTAGTAATGGTATTAATTCTCTTAAGCTAGAGTATACATGTTTCTCTTTTCAAATGATCAAATGACACACTATAACTTCACCAAGACATCTATATATGCCTCACAACTTCTTATATGTCCTTATAGACCTACACATGTGCCATATCTCTCCAAGATATCAAACATAAATTCTTTGTCATTCATGTACTAGTACCACATGATCTCTTTGACATCAATGGCAACCTAATACATCAATTACCATGATAAATAATCTCCATAATAAACAAATATAATTTATATACATGATATAAAAATGTAAGTTAATCTAAGCATAAATTTGTAATGTATGATGTATGTTAGATCTAGCATTTACAATCCTATCAAGATATATCTAACAATGTAATATTGTGTATGAACAACAAATATGAGTAATAAAATGAGTAAATACCTATGGGATGGGGTAATATGTCCATTATGGCACACAAGGAGGAAGCTGATATGCATGAGGTCTCTCATGGCATTTAAAAACTAGAGTGTGTAATAAGTAAGAGACAAGTATAGGCCAAAGGTCCACAATACATACAACACACATGAGGCAAAAGAAGTAGGCCAAGGTTTCAAAATACAATGTACATGGGCACATTTCATTAAATATTATACATAAATACATACAAGATCATGTTAAAATTTCCACATACATAGAGAGAAAACAAGTTGGCTTAGATCCACATGGAAGGACATGTTCAAATGTTTGCATGCACAATCAAGAAAGCACACACAAGGACATGGGAATTTGTCCAAATCATATATAGAATGAAAGGAAGTGGTATAGAGTTATAGAAAAATAGAATATTTAAATGTGATTGAATATATGGAGAAGAATAGAGACACAATCAAGTCTAAAATAGTAAAGCTAGAAGTGAAAGTATGTATGAACATGTTGTACAAATTTGTATATGAGAAATAATGTACATAGATTGAGTTTGTAGTAGTAGTAGTTTTTATAATATCTTAGTAGCATAGGATAATTAATATCAATATATAACAATACTAAATATATGACATAGAGTATATAAAGATGTAAAATAGTAATTGGAACTATGTATAAGATTCCCCTAAATGGGTGAATATATCAAATGAGGAATTTGCGTATTTATGTATATGCCCCTAGTGGGTAGATAGTAGTAAATATGTATGTGTGTGGTAGACCTGAGTCCTACAAGTATCTGTAAACACTAGAAAATAACAACTTAAGTATGTGTGTGTGATAAATCTGACTGCAATAAGATAGTTGGCATATGTAGTAAATAAAAAGTATAAGAAGTTTAAATATAGAAATTCTTATAATCTATAATTTTTTTTTATAGAAAATATTTGAATGTTTTTATTTTTTTGACATATTATATTATTTTTTTAATTTTTGGGATATAATATATGTACAAACAACATGTAAATGAAACTATATGTAAAGAGAAAATGAATAAAACTATGTAAAAGTAGGGAGAAACATACTAGCCAATAAGTCTCATGAGAGACTCACTATCAAGGTGTCTAATATAAAAAAAAGGAAGAATGATCATGCATGACATGTGAAAAGGTATTTGTGGTCTAGAAACCAATTGTATTGAGTGATTTATACCTGACACTACCTATGGAGTAGGGATAAGGATCTGAGTAGCTAACTGAACTGACGTGAACTATGCTATAACTTATGAAGGTAGTTGAATTAGCCTATGAGATATGCTATGCAACTATGATGTTGGCTAAAATGGCCTATGAACTATAGGTTTCTTAGGGACCCATCTAGTATAATATGTTATAGCTAATGTGGATGTTGTGAGTTTAAAACCTTAGGAACTCAATGACACTAATCTCATAATGAAAGGGGTGGCTAGAAGCTCTATAAAATCTATAACATGTCTTTAAGTTAGGGGTCTCTATAATAAATATCTCTATGGGAGAGTATATGTATGTGGTAACACTGTATAAGTAGACTTCACCTACACTAGTGACTTAACTAAAATCTATGGTATACTAATAGAAACTTTACTCAAAACTATGATTGGTGGTTGTTATATAACTACCTATTGGATATGTAAAGGATATTCATATAGAAGGACCTCAACTGTAACCACTTGATTCACATTTATATACTTGAAGAATCTATGTATAGTGTATTGAATGGCATGAATCTATTATATACATGGTCTATCCAATAACTTTTCAAATGTACTTATATTATGTACAAGTATGAACCTAGTGGCCACATGTGCTGACCCAACCTATAATGGGAGTACAATCTAACCAATGGATATCTGAAAATGGCCACTAAAACTAGGAATAATTATATCAGTTACATAAATGTCCAACTCTAAATAACCCAAATACTATATAAGTGTAGTGGTACACATGTTGACACTTGATCCATTATCGACCATGACATATTGAATAGGATAAAGATCAATGTAGGCTCATATATAGAGTGCATATAAATATGAATCATCATAAAAAATATCCCACTATGAGAAAGTGATGAGAGGTGTATCTTGTACTATAATATGATATAACCTAATGATATTATGTAGGGTGAGTATTATATGTATTAGTATGATAGGATGTTGGTGGTGGATGAGTCTAATATGTGTAGTGAACACCTAAAGTGCCTCCTACCTCATTAGATGTGTGTTTTGGAAATGGATTTAAAAATATTTTCAATGCCTTAGATTCCATTGGTTGAGCTTTAGGTGCCTTTCTAGGTATGCCCACATCAATGACATTAGCCTCTTTCAAGTCTTGTATCTTATTTCTCAAACTAATACATCTATTTGTAGTGTGGCCTAGTGCCTTAAGATAGTAATAGAGTGTATTAGAGTCATAGATCTTTGGAAGAGACCTAGTCATATCAACCTCTTTGATGGGAGGGAGAGATATGACATTTGATTACCATATCAATTTTAAAACATGTGTCAATGATTCTATAAGAGTTTTTAAGACTCTCCATGGAGGAGATGATAAAAAAAGTGAGGATGTGGTTCCACAGTTTCATTAGTTGTGACCTATTGATCATTCTTATTTTCACTAGGTTTTGCCTTGTATGGAGGCTTATTAAAAATCTTATTAATTGAACTTGATCCTTTTGTGTACTTTAGTTTTCCCATAGAGATAAGTTTAAATTCCTTTTATTTCACTATGTGGCATACATCTATAAATTTTGGAAACTTATTGAATAATATAGCCTCATGTAATGCTAGTAGTATACTTTGTTTTAATATTTCTTGGATCACTCTATCTGAAATGGGGCTAGTAATCTTTTCTAATATTTTCTATAACACAAGACATATTTTGTTATAAGATCATTGAATTTTTTCTAAAGTTGTGCCACTTTAGCATATGAAACCTTATCACTAATGTTGATTGAAAAGTGTGCCAAAAACATATTTTCCAATGGATTGAATGCAATTATGGACTAATTTGGAAGATCATAGAACCATTATAATGCATAATAATTTAGACTATGTGTGAAAAACTTAGTAAGGAGATCATCATTGGATACATAGTCCAAACATGCTACATGGAAAGATTTTAGATGGTGTGATGGGTCACCCTTACCATCATATAAAGTAATATTAGGTGCCACAAATCTAGATGGAAAAGGGATTATTGTTATGTGCTGTGCCAAAGGTGTATGTAAAATTACATGATAATCTAAGGCTAGGTGTTATAGGTTTGACCAAGGTGATCTATTTGATTTATAAGCATACAAATACTAAGATGAAATTATACGAGGTCAACCGAGTCATACAGAGTTAACGAGATTGATCTAGTTGAATTCTAGGAAGAAAATTAATAATTTGAAAACAAGGCAAGGATAAGCTATGTCGACCAGATCGAATTAGTTGAATTTTGTAAAAAGAAATTAAGTCGATCAACTTGGCATATTTAATTATGTATATAATTTTAACAAAATAAAAAAACTTGTAAAAACATAATAGAAATTTGAATTATGGATTTATTTTACTAAGAAACAAAAATGAAAAATTTAAATTATTGATAAAATTAAATTATTAAGTTGGTAAGAGTGAACCTAGAAGATATAACAAGATTGACTAGGTCAATTTAGTAGTTGTTCTTGAACTAGGAATAAAAATAAACATAAAAGGGTTGACTTAGTTGACTAAGTTGTACAAACATAATATAACAAGGTTGAGCTAATGGTCTCAATTTTTTGGAAGATAACCTAGAATAAACACAAATGAGCAATTTGACATAATTTTATAGACAAAAAGTAGATAAAGAACAAATTTGAGCTAATTACCTTAGTTGGCTATAAAGGTGCAATTTTATAAAACTCAAAAAATGGTAAAATTATTTCAAATTTTAATTTTTAAAAATAACAAGAAAATGGATTTACTTAATTTGACAAAGAGAATTTATTAATCTAGTTAGAGTGAACCTAGTAGATAAGACATCATTGACTAGGTCAATGTAGTAATAATCCTAAAAAGGTTAAATTACTATTTTAAACTATGTTGTCCAGGTGAAAATTTGAACGTGCATAGATAAAAGACATACTATTTAGACAAAATCAATCTAGTCAACTTAGTATAAATAAAATTGGTAAATGATAGGAAAAATAGAACTATGTCCATATGTTTGACCTAGTTATAAAATGAAAAATTTATAAAATAAAAGAATTGAGGAGATCGATTCATTTAAATTCTAAAGATAAAAAATAAACTAGGTTGATTACATCAATCTAGTTTTTTGATACTAGAAATTTCATGCATAGAAGGTTGAACAGGGTTGACAAACTTTCCTCAAGTGGAAAACCTACAAAAGTATGCCCTAACTAGGTCGACTAGGTCGACGAGGCTGTAAAAGCTTGTAAACAAAATTGAACTAGGTCGATAGGGTCAATAGAGTTTGAAAACATATGAAAAAATTGATAAGTTAGGTTGACATGGTTTATCCAATTGTTTTTTAAGATAAATTAAAAATTAACAAGGGTTAGATTCACATTGGGTTCACAAGAATGTATGAAAGCAAAACTAGATAGATATATAACTTATCTTAATGATATTCAAGCTTAGAGAAGGTAATCAACTAACATGTACACTTGGAAATAAATTTATATCATGAAAATGAAAAATAATGGATCCAATAAACCTACACTAAGGGATTTCTTATCACATAATGGAAAGCGATAGGTTTATAAGGCCTCTAGTTAAATGCCAATTTTTTGATTAATCATAGCTAGGTCTTATGATTGTAATAATAAGGAAACTAATCTACTAAATAAACAAAAATTAATATATTAAATGAATATGCAAGCTATTCTAGTTCTCACCAAATATTGTGGCACAAATAGGGAAGATAATAAACATACAAAGATAATTATATATAATCTAACATAGAAATTATCTAAGCAAGGAGATATATAATTCAATCAGTTAGTTCTACAACATATACTTATCAAAATATGAAGGGCTAGGAATATACTTACCTTGTTAAAGTGAACCTATAATGTCTCAATATCTCCTTTGGATAATGGTTATTTGAAAGAGGTTGTTATAGACTTGTAAGTATCACAACGACAAGTCAGCTCTAGGCTATAAGACTTCTCCTATGCATCCAAGATGTCCAAAAGACAAGTACTACTTTTCTAATGTAAAGACCTAAGGATTGAAACCTCATAATTAGATTTTAGAGTAATAATGATGTGTAATTAAATGATCATCCTTTAGAAATAAAGTTGAGGGGGTATTTATAGCCAAGGATTGAATCTAAACCCTCTTAATAATTTAGTCAATATTTAGCCTGATCAAAATATTTAGGTTGAAAATTTAGTCGTTAGGTCTCAAACTATGTTATATTGGGCCAACATAGTTCTGTAACATACACTAAACCCAAAATGGGGTCAACCTAGTTGACATATTAGGAAAAATGGTATAATGGGTTTTTTTATTAAGGTAGGGGTTATTTTAGGTGATTAATTACTTAGGAGAGTGTATAAGCAAGGTTTTAATGCTTGAGGAATAAGGTAACAATAGATCGTATTAGTTTTAGGTGGTGTTATAGGGGCCAACAATCCTGAAAAGAACCAAAGGTGTGTTAACCCCCTTATGCATGCACCCTTTAAGGTGTGCAATCAAAGAAATTGAGATTTGATGTGTGCCTACAAGAAAGAAAGCATTTTTAGTTGATAAATTATAAAATTATTGTGTGTATACACATATGACCTCCAAAATAATAATAATTTGTCCTCTAACTCCTCATTTTACTACTCGAGGGAAAAAAATTAGTACATGCAGATAAAAAGAGTCTTTTATGTGTTTAAAATTATAATTATGACCCTTAACAAATTATTATTCCAATCCTATGGTATCAATTTGTATAGTTATAAAATAATTGTATTAGATGATATAATAATTTCTCAAAATTATTGATATAGTATAGAATACACATGAAAACTCAAAACTATATCAAAGAAGATGATACTGTATAATGATAAATAGGCACAAAATATACTATATTAGCTAGGCTAATGTACTATTATATATAGGGTAGCTATCATAATTGATCAAAATGATATGGAGAAGGAAAATATAAAATACATTAAAGAGATGCCATATTGATATTACTAAAGATATGATGGGATATTATGTAAACATATCATATAAATTAAAACAATCCAACCTCATCCTTTCCTAACACACCCTTCAAGACATGCACTCAAGGAAATTGAGGCACCAAAAAGTTCTCCAAGAGAGATCACTAGTAAAATATATAAAATAAAAGAATTGTGTATATATATGCCTCACCTAAATCTCTTCATATGTCACAATAATGTAACAGATAATGGTACTTTGGGAACTATTCATATAAACACGAAATCATAAATGATTTTTTGTAAAAAATGAAAGTAATAATGGAAGTAAATTAAAATACCTACATTAAATTTACCTTATTTACTGTAAAGATGATTTTGTGTGTGTAGAAGATGAAATGTGTCTATCAAGAAGCTTGATGGGTGTATCTAAAATTATAGAAAAATCCAAATTTATAGATTTTTTTTTATGTTAGTACCAAAATAATTATTAATTCATCAATATCTTAACATTTATTTTATTTCATCAAAATAATCTATGAAAAATAAATAAATGATAAAAATAATAAATCTATAAGTAAATATTGATAAATTTTGAATTTTGGATTAGGAGGTATAAATATGCCAATAGGTAAATTATTTGTTCATTTTATTTTTCAAGAAACATTGAGCTCTAAAAGACCATTTTTAGATTGATGAGAGACAATAGCTAGGGGATGATGAGATGGATATGTTAAAGGTCACCAAGGAGGTACTATATGATCCATACAATAAGATGCTGAATTTAGTATTAGGTTGGGTAGATGAATTATATTAAGTAAATATACGTGTTATTGAAAATATGTATAGAAAAATTTACCTCAACAAGTGTCAAAATGTAGAAAGTATTTTGATGGGTAACACGTACGAAATAGAATATGAAATTTTAGGCCTTTGATATTTATTAGGTCCCAAGGAATAATTTGTCACTATAATAAAAATATATTGCCCATGTAGATACATGTGTTGTATAAAGTCACAATCCTGGCCAATAACTTATCAAAAGTGAATGTAGTTATGATGTGAAAAAAACTATATTGGTTGGTATTGTAGTTGGTGGTGGATATAAAATGCTCATAGATATTGTTGACATAATATATTTTTGTCTAATGTAGTATACATAAATTTTCAATGTGGATATGTTAAGGTAATGTCGGTAAATTATTAAAGCTAAATAAATGGTTGATACAATATATAACTTACAAGTACATTTGTGAAATAACTAAACAACCAATACCATAGAGGTAAGACTAGTGCACTAGGATTGGAAGTAAATGGATGATAATAAAATTGAATGATAAATAAATATATTATAACTAATAAGGTTTATATAATAAAAAATTAGGACTTCTTTTAAATTTTTTCTCTATTTTAGGTAAAGTTTTTATTTTATTTAATAGTTTTTATTAAAATTTTATTAGGTATCATTCTTTGGTTTTTTTAAGGCAAACATGTATTTAGAGGAATATGGATGTAACCTAGTTACCTGATTTGTTAGTAAGAATATCAAATATGGATAGAGATTTTTTAATTAGATTAGGTCTCTAAGGCACTATGTATATGTGTTATGTTCCTCTAATAATCAAGACACTATCTATGTTCCTATGGAATTGGGAAAGGATCATTGAAATATTCAGGTTAGAGGTGGATGAAGGCATAATGGAGGTTACCATCACACTAAATTAAATTAATTACATAATATTTTTTTACAATAATTAAAAACCTATAATTTTAAACATACCTCATCAAATTTTTAAGCATCATGAGATGCCTGAATGTGTCATAGAGTCTAATTAGATCATGGAATTATGTATGACATGGGAATATATGTATGGGTACATGTACTACATGAATAATATGGCATGATAAATATGAGATAGAAGATTATGGGTCCCATTTAAATGTTTTTCATGTTGGATCTATAATATTTTACCATGTGTTAGATAATATCACTACTGCATTATCAAGGACTACCTTCTTTAGGTGAGGATATGGGTGCAAGATCAAAGGGTGTAATAAATGTTTTCATATCTAACTTTAGTAGTGAACCATAGGCTTATGGAATACATGGAAATCCAAGGTATGATCACAAGGATGATCAGTGGTCATGGGCCACTAAACATGGTACTCCAATCCTTGTTTGTGTTCTCAAATCCCATATAAATTTAGTTAGATTCACCTAGTAATGCTATTATTTATCCCACCCCATTGGGAAAGGAACTATAAGGATCCAAGAGGAGTTGGGGATAGGAAATAGTAGTATATTTCCTAGTGTTTATACCTACTCATGATCCACAAGGGATGAGGAGATGACAACAACAATGGATAGAAGAGAAGAAGATGATAATTCTAGATTTGACATTTTTGTACATGTGGGAAAGGTCTCACCACCTATAAATGATATATGGATCACTAAATTATGTATCATACCATCATGGCTTTGGGTATATGTGATATAGTAAAAGATATGGGTGATATCTCACTCGATCAAGAGTTGAGACTATAATTTTATATTCATTAATAGGATAGACAGGAATATTTTCCAAAAGAGATAATATGCAAGTATAAAATTCATTAATTATTTTATATCACTTGAGTTTATAGTCTTATAAATAGGCATGCTATTGATTAGTGATATTTTTTGTTTATAATTTGAATATATTAGGATTTGAGTTTGATTTGGTTTACTTTTCTATATGTTAAAATAGAGACTATAAAATGGGGAGCCATAGTTGAGGGTACCCATCATGAGATCATATATTTGGTGTTATCATATACTGTAATCATATAAAATGAAAAAAATGGTAACTTGATCATTGCTAATGACACCCAACCCTTAGTTCCCTCTTATTTTCTCTCATGACCCTCATAGGCATCTTTTCATTGATTCCTAGTCATCTGTAGCCTTCTAAACTTGATCCCAACTAAGACAAACCCCTTTTCCCATTAATAATCCATCCCCTAAGTACCATTTTATTAGGACAATAGTACCACACTAGGACTATAGCACCGATTCCACTCCTATCCACTTTTGATGCTCTTGTCCAAGTCCATTTCTATCCCCAACAGTCAATTTCTTCTGGTTTCCCATCCTTCTCCTTATTGACCTAACAGGAGTACATTCAATTGATGACCAATAGATCCCTATAAAATCCCATTAAAATATCATTTGGAAGGGGTTGGCAATTATCACTAAGCAAGCAAGAATATAAGAAAGACTACTCAAGCAATCTTCCCTATTCTCCACATACATCCAACCAATACACTTACAAACTTAGAAAAATATTTACACCAATCCCTATACACCTAAAGAATATATGGTTTAGAACTTTGTGTATTTATACACTTAATTTCATAAATCACATCAAGTGGGAGAACAACATATGGCTTGATCCCTCTTTGGAGTATTGATATGTACACAACGTGCCCACACAAGGGGTGTGGATCCATGTTTGGTGAAACTTGCAGATACTAATCCCCCCTCTTTCTTAAAATTGGTTAAAGCACAATGGAACATAGGATTTAAAGAAATAATATACTCTATAGCGATGTCTACAAACTTCCAACTACTAAAACTTCACAGATAGGGTCACACAGACATAGCGAAGTAAACCCAAAAAGCTCAAATTCTTAGGAAAATAGTGGTAGAGGTAGACTAAAAAATAGATTCCACTCCTATCTAGTTATGGAACTCCTATACAATCAAAAAATGAATTTTAGATCTCATTTTGTGATAGTGTCTCAGTCCCGCACAATGAGTATCAGACCTTGTCTCAATCGTATCAGTCAGTTTCTAACTAAGTTTGATTTTATCCCTCTCATTACTATTTTTAGAAAATTATAAATTATAATTAATTTAAAAAAATCAATGGATTAATTATTGTCTATTTATTTATTGATTTTACTACTTATACCCTTTAATTAAATTAGGAATAATACACCAATATTCCCAAAATTGTTAAATGATTTGGTGAACCCGACTTACGTCATTTGTGCATAAAAACCCTAACAACCCTAAGGTAAATTTCCTTCTAATTTTTCCTAAAGTTTTTTTGATTTTTTACCTTCATAATAAAATAATAAATTAGCACTAAATTTTAAAATTTCTTAGTAATTTCAAAATAAATTTTCTTTCAAACCCTAGTTGCCCATACTAGGTCCTAGTATTTTCCCAGTAATTTTCCAACCATTTTTTGAATTTTTAATAGCATATTTAAATCATAAAATCCATTCAAATTTAAAAATTCAATAGTAAATTTCAAAAACATTTATTTTTCAAAACCCTATTGGTATCTACTAGGTCTCTTTAAATCATAAATTTTCAAATAAATATCAATTTTTTTACATGCATATATAACTCAACAATTCACTTTCAATTTCAAATTTTCATAGTAAATTATTCAAATAATTATATTTCAAACCCTAGTTGTATATACTAGTTCATATTTTCTTATTGAGGTATCACCTTACATGTGTGAAAACTTCATATCCTTTTTTATGCATTTTCTAGTTCCTTGTTTAGATTATATCTATTTAATATTTTCTAATATTATCCAAGTTTTTTTCCTTATGCCATCTAAGTTTCTTGCATCTCTTCCTTCAAGACAAAGTGCAAGACTAAGTGGAAATCCTCATGAATTTACCCAAATTCTAGCAACTCGACCATATACCATGGATAGAAAACCAACTCAGGTTCCTTTTATTGATATTACACATCTAGATTATACTAATTTCAATAAAGACAATTTTGATAATGAGAAGTATGAAAATAAAAATGATGATGCACACACCGATGCTCATGCCCTACCACATTGGACTATTGATCCAATTCCACCAATTGTTGATAATGAAGTTACCCTCAACAAAGATTTGATCCTATAAACTTTTTGAGAAAGACTCCATGACTAGCCACGAAATCATACTCTTATCTTGCAATCTATCATGGAAATTAAAAAGGTTAAGCAAGTTGAATATTTCATTCCTTCAAAGAAACTAGTTAAAAATGACACTATAGGGCAACTATGTCTCAACAATCCCCTATAGTAGCCTAACCTACTTTTATGCCACTAACTACAACTAGTACATCTTTATCTCTTGATGTGGCAGACTTTGTGCAAGAGATAAAATCTCTTTAATCCAAGGTGCTAATTCTAGATAAAAGTACCTCTAGACCTACACAAGCTTTGGATTCTATTTGTCTATTTCATACACCATTAGCACATCACATTGCTTCTATACCCTTGCCACAAGGTTTTGTTCAACCTAAGCTTACACTATATGATGGCAAGGGTGATCCAAAGACATATTTGAGATCCTTTCACACATCATGTTTGGACTTTGTACCCAATGACTCTCTACTTACCAAGTTATTTCCGTGGATTCTAAAGGATTATTCTTTACAATGGTTCTATAGTGTACTAAATTAGTCGATCAATACATTTAATCCTTTAGCTGACATGCTCCTAGCTCATTTCAACATTAACATTGGTGATAAGGTTTCATATACCTAAGTTACATAATAGAAACACAGGTCAAATGAGCATATCATAGATTATGTTCTTTGATATAAGATGATTTTAGGTAAGATGACTAGCCCCATGGCTGATCAAGAGTTACAAGATCTCTTCAAATAGAGTCTTCTATCAGATTTGCATGGATCAATCATGTTCAAAAGATTCTCTTCCTTCAATGAATTATGTCACACACTAAAGGAATGAGAATTCAAACTAATTTCAATGGGAAAACTCAAGTATACAAGTATCTCAGACACAATAAACAAGAGTAACAAAAATGTCCCATACAAAGTCAAGGTTAATGATAACAAGAGCTAGAATCAATCAATAGTTAATGCAGATTTCAAGCCCTCTCAACATGTGGTTTTATCAACACGTTCTTGATGAACGTTTACCAATCTACCAATTTCTCAAGCTAGAGTTTTATAACATCTATTGGAATGTAACATCATATCTCTCCCTCCTATTTAGGAAGTTGACCCAACAGTCTCTTCCATGGGGATATTATCATCATGCATTTTATGAGTTTCATAGGGTACTAATCCATACAAAAAATAGATGCATAAGTTTGAGACACAAAATACAATATTTGATAGATGCCAATCATATTGATCTTAACACTTTAGTTGAGCCTCAGGCAAATTAAACACAATACAAATATTTCAAAATATTTTCAGATCCTTTTTCATAACATTCTAAATAGGAAATAGGGGACACATCAATTCACCATGCATATCATGCACATCTACCACTAGATACATACTGGGTACCTTCATTTGAGACACATCCTTTGAGCAACATGATTGGTGTATACAATTCTAGAGTTGCAGCTAGATGTTCCATCTCCTTTTTAGAGAAAGATATCATTGAGGATGATTTAGATTATCATGCAATCTTTATTAGAGATTACATTCATAATCATCTTATTCATAGTGTTCTCATAGAAAATGGATCCAATGTGAATATGTGCACTATGACATTATTAAAACATTTGGGATATTCAAAATAGGATATTACCTTGATGGACATAATTATCAATGGATTTAATGAGCACATATAGAGTTCATTGGGTGATATTGTACTTCCTTTATATGTTGGTCCAACACATGTGGCCACACCATTCACTATTGTTCTTAGTGCCAGAGTCTTTGATATGTTACTTGGTAAACCATAGATTCAAAAACTTTGAGTAGTACCTTCTACAGTTCATAGATGCATGAAATTAATTCATGCTAATTAGGTTGTTATAGTTGGTGGAGATTTGTATGAGTTGCAACTCCCCACTTTAGTGCCATCTTCTATTTTACAGCCACCAATTTCAGTTTAGCCTCCAATTCTAGTTTCTCCATTAGTTATAGTTCCTCCTCTAATTCTAATTTAGACATAGTTGAAGCATATATCACCAGTATATAGAGTTCATAGACCTACAAAGCTTTAGGATTCTAGATAGCTTCCAGCTACAGTGTTCACACCCAAGGCAGTATCATTGAGACCTCATGCATCTACTCACAGAGCACATGTTTAGCGAGCTTCTCCTAATACTAGATGGGTCCCTAAGATCCCTATAGTTGCATCCAATTTTTAGAGCTATAGGGGCACCCCAAAATTGGTTTATACTTTAGAGATTTTAGAGCATTTACAACATATAGAACTTTTAGAACCGTAGCCTCAACATTTACATCATGCTTCACTATCATGCACAATTCCTCTCCTTGATACAAGACATCATGATAGGGAGTCTCCCATGGGACTCATCGGTTAGTATCATCCTTTCCCAGCTTACCTATACACATTTTTCAGTGCTTGATTATACATAGATCAAATATATCAAAAATTCAAAAACATTCAAATATATCAAAAATATGAAAAAAATATAATATATCAAAAATTCAAAAACATTTAAACATTTCAAAAATCTAAAACCATTCAAATATTTAAAAACATCAAAAACATTTCGATTGTATGAATTATCCATGATTTACATTTCTACTAGCATACTAGACTTATATTTGTTTTTCTATGCTATTTTTTATTGATTTATCTACATTACCATGCTTCACTTGATCTTCTTTGAGTGTGTGCAGTGACATCCAACTCTTTGATTGCTTCATTCTACCTAATGAGGGGACATCCTACTTCTACATAGAGATATACATTGATATACATACCCATGAGGGGCATCCTCTACATGACGACACTATATAGGTTATATCATTCCTACACCACACACTCTAGTTATCATGTTGATGTACATTATTTACTAGCTTACATAGATTACTATATCAACATCTCACTAGTATATAGCAATTGTGTATTTCTTAGCATATACCTAGTCTTGTACTAACAAGTCTTGCATACTTTCCCTCTTGATTTGATTACTTAGATGAAATTTTACTTATAGTTATTACATGCTTTCCTTTCTTGCTTTACATAGTTAGATATGGTTGCATTTCTCTAGTTCCTATTTATCTCCTATATGTGACTTAGGATATTTACCAATGTCCTTAATTCTATTCATGTGTGTACCTTTGGACATTTGTTAATATCCCTTACATGTACTCTTTTATGTGATTGTGGATTTCATGCCAACCTTGTTTGTTTTAATTATATGTGTATGTGGCATTTGAATATTCTTTATATGCTTGCTTTCTAATTTGAGTGACATGTGCCCATGTCCCTTGTTTGATTGACCACTTGAACACCCTTGTATTTTTATTACTTACTGACTTGTGTGCTTTTTCCTTGTTTACTTCTCATTGTTTGCAATGCCATGATCCACATCATGCATTTATCTTGATTTCTTGGATGCCATGATGGACATAATGCTCCATCTTTCCAACTAACAAATAACCAAACTTTCATTTCTAGTTTAGTATAATGCACATGTTTTTACATTTTTATATCCATTTAGGCATACCCCTATTGATCTAACAATCTCTCAATTCAAATCATGTTATATCTTGAGATATATTGTCAATTATCATTGCTATATCATGTATCTTTGCAACATAACACACTTGTAGGGATCTTTATTTTAAGGGTAGTCATTACAGGGTATATATTCCTATCCTTAAAAGAGGGGGAAATAAAAATGGGTTTTATCACAGAGATTAGAGATCCTAAGAGTAAAAAATCTACCTTTCAACACACCTAGAACAACAACCAAACATCAAAATAGTCAGAACAAACTAGGTAGATAGTGAGAATATCATAACAATTACAAAATTTGGCCTAAGACAACAACACTTAACTTGGGATACACCATCGATGCCATTAGTGTCCACTTTTGATGCTTCTATCCAAAAAAACAAACCAAACTTTCCAGAAGCAGGCAAAAAAGTAGGCTCAGCTATAATTTTACACAGTTAGACCAGTTTAGATATAATAATTTTTAGTATACTTTTACTTAGAGAATCTAGATATAGGGGGCATCATGTGTGACATGATAGCATTCAATTCTAGTTTTGAACATGATATTTGATATAACTTTCTTATCTAAATCCATGTTCTAGACACCAATGATTGGGGGCAATGTATGTGGCACATTTGTTTTATTTTCCCCTTTGAGTTTAGTATTACCCAGGCATTCTTAGTTGTTGTGTGTATTATTCCATTTTTAGGTGGTTGGCATAATTTTTAATGGATTTCATACAATCCTAAGTTCTACATTCTTGAGTTCTTGGGTTCCTAAGTGGATTTCATACAAGCCTAGTGCACGTGTTTGGAGTGGTTTTCATACAAGCCTTATCTCCATCTTTCAGAGTACCCAAGAGTGGCCTAGTTTCCAGCATAAATTTTGCCATCCATGCCAACATTGTCAGATTAAAATACATTCATGGGCTTTATTAGACATCTCATATGACATACATTTTATACTAGTATTAGTTCATAACTTTAGTTCATGGGTCAATAATGGAGCCAAAGGACTAGCAAGCCATATTTGCAAGCCACCTATTCAGAGGGATTAGACACATAGTCCAAACATCGATCAACACATGCATTATCATCAAGCATCACTTAGTGGGTGATGATGGAGCCAAAGGTCCAACCTTTTCATTCTTGATCCACTCTTGGGGATTTGACCACTCAGCTCCATTCATGATAGTAATCTTGGTACAACATCATCCAACATTACTAAACATCAATCAACATCAAAATAGGTTTTGTATTGGTCTACATACCCAATGATGTGTATTCATTCCTTTATCTTTCTCTCTTTCTTACCCATCCTTGTGCATTCTCAATTTAGATATAGTGTATCTAATAATAATTGGTCTACTCTTTGTTTTTTTTTAGATTTGCACTTCACAACATGCTCTCTCTATACACACCCAACATCACATAGCTTCATGAGCTTCACCCTTTATAGGTATGTTTAGGTACGCTTTCTATTTTTCCTTTATCTTAGTATTTCACTTTGCTTCATCACTAGAATAAAGAGGGGAAAATCTAATCATATAAAATGTGAAAACTGGTAACTTGATCATGGCTAATAACACCCAACCCTTAGGTCCCTCTTTCTTACTCTCATGACCCTCATAGGCATATTTTCACTGATTCTAAATTATTTTTATCTTCCATACTTGATTTCAACTAAGTGACACCCCTTTTTTCATGACTAGTCCATCCCCCTAGGTCTAGTCTACTCAGGATAATAGTGCCACACTAAGACTATAACATCGATGCCACTCTTGTCTAATTTTGGCACTCTTGTCAAAGTCCATTTTAGGCCCCAATGAATAATTTATTTTAGTTTCTCATCCTTCCCCTTGTCAACCTAATGTGAGTATATTCAACCCATGACCAATAGATCCCTATAAAATCCCATTCAAAGATCATTTGGAATGGGTTGGAAATTATCACTAAGTAAGCAAGAATACAAGAAATACTACTTAAAAAATCTTCCCTATTATTTTCATACAACCAACTAATATACTTAAAATATTATTCAAATATTTACACTGGTCCCTAGCCACCTCAAGTATATCTAGTTTAGCATTTTGCATATTCATACACTCAATTGCATAAAACACATCAAGTGGGAGAACTAATATGGATTAATCCCTCTTCAGAGTATTGGTATGTAGGAAGCATGCCCGCATAATGGGTGTGTATTTATGTCCAATGAATATTACATAAACTAACCCCCCTCTTTCTTGAAATTGGTCAAAGCACAATGGAACATAGGATTTGAAGAGAAAATTTGCTCTACAAACTTTTAGCTACCAAAACTTCATAAACAGGGTCACACATACATAGTAAACAAAACCCAAAAATCTTAGATCCTCTTGATAAAAAAAAAGGTAGACTAAAATGTAATTCTTGTCTAGTTTTGGTGCTTCTATCCAATCATAAAATGAAGTTTAGATCTTAGCTTATGACAGTGTCCCAGTCCTGCATAACAAGTATCAAGCCTTGTCTCAGCTGATTTCTAGCTAAGTTTGATTTTCTCCCTCTCGTTACTATTTTTAGAAAACTCTAAATTTCAATTAATTTACAGAAATTCATATCTTAATTATTGTTTATTTATTTACTAATTTTACTACTCATACCCTTTAACTAAATTAGGAATAATACACCAATATTCCCAAAATTGTTAAATCATATACATATATTATGGATATGAAAGATCATATGGAATCATCCAAAATGGCACATATTACTGGTTCAGAGTCATAGGATCTACTACATTGGAGCTACATCAGTGCGAGAAGGTTTCTCCTACTACTATGGTTGTAGCTATAGCAGGGGAGAGTTCATGGCATGGAAACAAGTGGTGATGAAATATGTAATGTTTGCCATAAATATAGATGCATTAATGGATAATTACCTCATAGGAAAATGACTGTATATTTATTTCTAAGAAGGTAATTGAGCTAGAGATATATCTATCTAGAGAATAAGGAGAGGTCACAGGATTCTGGTCTCAAACTTGGAATTTAGATATGTGTCTTAGAAAATGTCAGATGTGTATACTATTTTCACAAGATGGTGCCATGACCACCTAGGGCTAAGGAAAACCATTTATATATATGTTTCTAGTTTATATTTTATGTAAAGAATGTGATATATGTATGTTTGTGTGTGTGTGTGTGTGTGTGTGTGTGTGTGTGTGTGTGTGTGTGTGTGTGTGTGTGTGTGTGTGTGTGTGTGTAAAGAGAGATAAAGATAACAATGATTTTGATTCTTGGATTTATACATAGGTTCTTAAAATTTGGGATTTAAATTATCAGTCATTATTTTTTTAATATTATGTTATGATGATTTTAAGTTGTCTCATCCTTTTATATAAAATTTTATAAAATAAATGGTATCTTAAGTAAGTAGTTACAAAAATCAATAAAGCAAATATGTACAATAAATGAATGTAAAACATACCAAATGTGATCAAGATAAAAATATAAAATAAAACATAAGATATTTAAAAGATAGTAAACAGTTCCTAAACCACATCCAAAAGTATGTTAGATTAAAATATAAAACCTAAAAATAGGATACAAAACATAACTATAAAAATAAATATCTTAGAAGATGAAAATATAATCAAACAATGATAGTAAAAACCTATAAAAAATCCATTGAAATATAAGTGAAAAAATAAAAAATAAAATTGGATCAAAAAGTATATAAATGGATATTAAAACATCCAATTTAAGGCAAGTTAAAATTTAAATTAAAAAATGATGTCCCAAGATAATGAAATAAAATACACTAATGAGTGAAGTATCAAAATTAGTACTTATGCTAAAGTGTGATATAAGAAGGCACAACCATCTAAAAAACACAACCACATTGATGGATATGGTGTAGATAAGAATGGGATGGGTTTTGGTGAGGAAGGTATAGTTTTATTCCCTAAGGTATTACAATGCAATTAAAAAAACTAAAAAATTAAGAGGCATCATAGTGAAGGGTAAGATTCAAAATTGAAACAAAGAGATTTAAAACATAACATAAATAAATTGGATGTGATCATCCATAAAAATTATATATCAAATGGATATTAGGAATGAAAAAATTAATATATGACACAAGTCACCACCAGGGTGATGCATAAATCATTAGTAGGAATAAGATAATAATCAATTGGGAAAGTTCAAGAGTTTTTGACATAAAGGATAGAGATAAAACCACTTAAAAAGCATAAGCTTGGGGTATCTATTTAAGTGTAAATATAATCTAAATAAGGAAAAATAAATGAAAAATACAATGTAGATAACCTTCCTAAAATGTGTTCCCTACTCCTTAATACCCATTAAAGAGTCATCAATCCACTATGATGTTTAGATACTTACAATATAAATAAGGTAAAACCATAAATTATTGCATAAGAAATCCTAGATTACTCTACTATCCTATGACACCTGAATTAATGTTGGCACTATCATGAGTCTAATGGTGGATTTTGAGATTTTACTAAGATAAAAAGTATAGTAAAAATAAGATCATCTCCTTTTTTGTGATCTGTCTTTTAATAAAAAATATTTTCCTTTTTATTATGATAATATGGATTTGGAATCTTTTATTTTTTTCCATTTTCCTCATTCATACATATTTTTAATACTAACCATTAGTTCTAAATATTACTATTATAATAGGGCCTATACCTTGTTGTTAGAGAGGAAAACATAAAGACCATGACACGTAGATACTACTAGACATACACTTAAAAAATAATAATAATAATCTCAAAACTAAACCAAGTGTGTCCAAAGTGAGAGATAAATATAAATGGGCATCATTTAATATACATAAATAAAAAAAGGTGATACCAAGGTCACATAAAACATACCAAAGGCACATCAAACCAAGAGGTGCTACCAAAGATACATAACATAAATAATGGTTGATTTTAAAAATATAAGACAATGAAATAATGTATAATGGAATCCATAAAAGAATACCAAGGCTGCATAAAAATAGGAGTTGCTTCAAAATATCCATAAGGAAAATAATGGCCAACTAATAAGAAGAAAAAAAGTAAAAAAATCACAAAAGAGGGAGATAAAAATTACTAAAGAACCATAAGGGAAATAATGGCTGAATTAAAAGGTCTAATTATAAAAACTATTATAAGAAATAAACATGTGAAAAAAAACAAAAACAAGTGGTACAATATAATAAATAATAAGTAAAATGTATACTAAAGATAATAATATTACATTAAAACATGTGATATTTTTTTAATGAATAATATGGCATAATCAAGCATCTTCTCGTAATAACATGAAATATCTTTACAAACATTATCAATAACATCCATAAAATCTTGTTGTAAATAATATCCCACCCAAATCATTGTCTATTATAATTTAATGAGAGATATGCATGGAATTCATTGTGAATGAGCTCAAGAGGAAAAAATTAGGCACATCATAATAATAAGGACATGGAACATCCTATTCATAAAAAAAAAGGCAAATATGTGGAATTACCACTCATAAAGGAGGAGGAAGCAAGTATTCTAGTTGAAGAGGTAGTTTTATTTATTTTTTATTTTTATTTTTTAATTTTAATTTTAATTATAGGGGAGGCTAATCTTCTTTCCTAAACATGTCATGTGAACATGGTTGTGGATATTGAGGCATAGGAATTTTAAACCTTTAAAAAATAATTTTGAAGAGCTTTGAACTATTTTTATAATGTGTGAAACACTCATTATGAAGGAAATACATGTCCCCATTTTGTGATATTTGGGTGTCACCACTAGAGATAAAATTTTTAGTTGAAAATGAAAATAATTTCTTCAAGATAAAGGAAATCCAAGTATTATATAGGATATTAACAACTAGCCCAAGAATGTGTAATCATCCTGTGAAGAAATAAGAGCACATAGGAGTATAAAAAAATGGTTTTAGATTATCTATTAAAGGATTTTGGTCTTCAATAATAATACTCTAAATATGTTTCACAACTTTTACAATCCTTGTATGAGTGATCATAGGTCTTATGGAACACAAAATATGGATTTGTTATCTATATAGGTGTCATATTTAATGATGGTTGTATAAGCATGGAAAACATATTTGGAAGAAATGAACTTGAAGGATCAAAATATTTATTGAAGTTGTCTGGTCTGATGTGGTAACAATAATTGAGAATAATATTAAGAATATTAGAAATAACATGTGCAATTGGTGTAGTTGAAATACAAATTAACTCAATTTAATATCTCATAATATACACCAAATAAGGAGTGGTGCCACGAGGTATCATATCTAAATAAGGAGACACATACCCTTCTTGTTTAATAATATCAAAATTTACAGGGTTAGGTATACCATGCCCAAAAATATGAACTAGGATAACTCTAAGGAAAATGAAGTTTTCTCGTAAGAGTGCTTAAGGGAGGAATGATAACATAAGACTTCCACATCACTTAATTTAGTGTAGTTAAACAAGTAATAATATTTTAATGTGTTCATCATCATAGTAAAGAGTTGTGAGATACAAGTTGAAATATTCAACCATTTTGTCATTAGAATATCTCTCAAAATTAGATCCTTAAGAAAAAACATAAAAATAGGTATCTCATCAGTTAGTCTTTTCCAAAAAAGAGGTCATAAAGTATTTATAAATTGAGATATGTTGCTAAGATGTGGATATAATTTTTTTTATTATCACATTAAACTCATCAAACATACCATCATTATAATCAACAAGGTTAGGTGGCATGTTTCCCACAATCTCAAGGTGATCGATAAGACCTCTAATTAGATCAATGATATAGTTATAATGTTTATATATATATATATATATATATATATATATATATATATATATATATATATATATATATAATGGAATAATAGGCACATGTTTAAATATAGGTATTTTATAGATATGATGTTCCTACAATTTTTTAAAATTTCATAGGTCAGTGTTATAAATTGAGCTATGTTGCTAAGATGTATATCTAATTTTTTTTATTATGGCATTAAAATAATCAAACTCACCATCATTATAATCAAGAAGGTTAGGTGGCATGTTTCCCACAATATCAAGGTGATTGAAATGACCTCTAATTAGATCAAACATATAGTTATAATGTTTATATATATACAATGGAATAATAAGCACATGCTTACATATAGGTATTTTATAGATATGATGTTCCTAGAATTTTTAAAAATTACATAGGTTAATGTCACCTTGCACATTCTAGATAACATCCATGAAACTAAATTTCATGCTTTGGCATGAAAAATAAATTATAATGCATATAAAATGAGTCAAAGGATGAAAAATAAATATGCTATAAGATAGTAAAATTTTTAATATCATAACATTAAATTTAAATTTAACATGTGTTAACATGATAGGAATCCAAATACATCCTAGTGGGGAATTTTTATTTTGTCATACCCTTGACACATGATATATGTATATTTAATGTTATGATTATAATACCTTAATGATGTTTGAAGAGGTGAATTGAAAACTACCTATTTGGATAGTAATAAACAAACTAGGGTCATTCTCATGAATTAAAATGTCATTAGGGATCATATATGTAATGAGAATTTGAGAGATAGGATTGTATCTATTTTGGATTCAACATGAGTAGACATATCTTCATATTTTTATGTGATACTATCCTCCAAACCAAAAAAGGATAATTATTTCCTCAATATTATTTTTTGAGGAATGTTCATGTACAAAAAATTCATTAGATGGTTTTGGTGTCTTGGATAAATACTCATAATTTCAAGAAATGGAATTTGAGATTGTATTCTAAAAATATGTTATATGGGATCCCACTCATCATAGCTAATATGATCCATACTATATTTTAAGTTAAACATATAGTGATATAAATGATTGGGTTTAACTTTAATGGAATATATTTTTTTTAAATTTTATATTAATGCATAGAGAATAAATTTTTTGGTACAATAAAATTAGGTTGAAGAAACTATATCAAGTTGGCATACATTTTAAGACATAGAAGAATAAAAAATATATATGATAGGGTTTACTAATATAGTATGAATATAAATAGATAAATAATACTAAAATAGTCTTGGTAATACATATATATCAATAGGTAATTGTATCAGGTTAGATGATACAATTATGAACACACATAAAATAGATTGGGATGGCCAATACAATTAAGGGAAAACCAAAATATATGAGGTTAGCTAATATAATTAAATATCTTGGATGGATATAAGTAAGGATTTCATGATATGTGTAACAAATTATCTAGAGGATAATCCTAAATATTTATATAAGCTAGTGAATGTATGTGCCTAATAAGAGGCTGAGAATCATTGAAGTATACAATATGATTCATGTTTCTAATTTTAACCAAGTTTTCATCATTATTGGAAGAATTTGGATTAATTGTGGTTTATAAGACATTGTTGAATATTTTTAAAGAGTTTTGAGACTAATTTTTAGTTAATTTGTCTTGACAATTATTGGTAAAAGGTTTTCATGAATCTCATGGTGAGAATTATCCTAATAGATTGCATCAAAATTGACTTTATCTTCATTATTTTTAGCATTTTTTTCATGTATTTTATGGAACTATCTTATCGATACATTATTATAAAATAAAAAATCATGGATAAATTCATATGTGATATTCTTACCTTAATTTCAATTGTCATGTAAATGATCAAAATTAGCATGATACCAAAAAATTTTTATGGGATCATACCAATGGGGAGAAGATTAGGAGTTATTATTGACATTAGGTGAAAGTTTAGGAAAGTGTTTCCTAAGTTATTCAATAGTAAGAAGTTGATTATAATATTAGGTTTGGTTATATGAAAGAAGAAGAGGATGGAAGGGTATTCACACTATGGGTTTTAGTGAGACACTTTATTTGAGCTTCCTAGCATGATTGTGTGGATGATACTCTTAGAGTTAAATTAGAATCATAAACATAAGTGGCATGCTTATTATTAAGTAATATGAGAATCTTATTCAATTTTTAATTTGGGAAGGATCAAATTATCTTGATATATGGTCATATGATTTAACCTAGTCTAAGGATTCATCTAGTAATTTAGGAGTGAATTACATAATAATGTATTGAACTATAGTGTTCAATGTAGTATCAAAGAGATGAAATATGTTTTATTCCATCATATTATGATTTTAATTATTAGTTAGTTATTTCTAATGTTTTATAAGGTTTTGGTTAGTCATACTTTTATATTTTACAATTGATAACTTTTTCAACTTTTTTTTTAAGCCACTGGTTTAGAACTCATGGACCAATATGTTTACTAAATATACTAAAATAATTGATAGAGATTAATTTGAGTTTATTGTATCATTTTAAATAAACATTAATTATAGTTTTGATTTATATCTTGGAAATGGAAAATTTATTAAGTTTAATAAAATCCTTATAAAATTTCTAAAATGTCTTTAGATGTAGAGTGTGATTGATGGATCCATTATAAGAGATAAAATTATCTATTCTACCAATGTTAACATTAGAAATATGGGGAACTATGGGATCATTTTATATATGTTTGATATATTTTTTGTGAAGATAATGTTAAAGAATGAGGATTATATAATTAAATTACATAAATAGATCAATACAATACACAATAATGCATAATTATAAGCACTATGAACAAATTAATAATAATATAACATAAGAATAAGACCACGATGAAAAAATCCACAACATTAATTGGTAGAATATTAAAATAATTGATAAATAAAACTAAGTGACATCAATGGGTAAACTTCCACACCCATACAATATTAAAAATATTCTTAATATTTTCCTCATGTAATAACCACTAATTTCTATCTATACCCTATGTAGGCTATGGTTAATCCATAAAAATACTTTACTAAGAACATGAGAATATAGATAAATGTGACAAAATAATATAAAAGGTGATGTAGGCCATAAATGAGACACATATCCATAAACACACTATAGGCTAATGGAATAACATTTCCCTCCCCATAAAATGTACATTACCTCAATGTTGAATAAATATGAATGCTATTGTAGGAATGATGCATCCTCCCATATTGCATCCTCACTAATCATTTTTTTCCACTTGATCAAATAACCATTAATCTATCTTGTTCCAAGTTATTTAGTGAATGTCTAAAGGATATTTTTAGGGTAAAAATGACACTACCTTCCTCTTCCAACTCTTGTAACTCATTCTAGGTGGATACTTGATTTCCAATTACCTTATTTAAGTAGGAGACATCAAATATTGGATGTATGTGTGTAGATTGAGGTATCTCTAAATTTTATGTGACACTACCAATTTTATATAAGATCTTATAAGGGTTGTAACACTTAGGATAAAGTTTTTTATATTTTTTTCCTATAGGTAATTTTTTTATATATTAATGTAAGTTCATAAAGACCCAATCACCCACTTAATATTTCCTCTAACTATGATGTTGATCCACTTATTAATTCATTTGGTTTTGTGTTAATAATAAATTTGTTTTTAGACTAGCTACTACCTTCTCTTTATGTTGAATTTACTACTCAAGATATCAAAACCTTTGTTTAACCCTCAATGTTAAGGTGATCAATGGGGATTGATATGAATATAGTGCCAAAAATGGAGGCATTATGGAAGGTATATGGAAGGATATGTTATACCACCCTTGTACTAGTGGTAGCCAATTAATTAATCTTTCCAATTTAGCCTATGAAAAATAACAAAGATAACACTCTATGAATTTTTTGACCACATCTATTTTCCCTTTATATTGAGGATGCTATGACAAGCTATGATCCAACTAATTTCCCAAAAAAGAGAATAAACCAATCCAAATTCTATGATCATGGTGATACTATGTATATTTTGAACTATATCTAAAAAATCATATTTGATTGTACTAGGTAAAAATGACTAAGAAAAGCATGCCTATCCACAATTACCATGATAACATCTCTATCCTCTGAAGTAGATAAACTTGTTATTAAATCTATGGAAACATCCTCCCAAATTATTCTAAAAATAAATAAGGGTTGAATAATACCTGGAGTGTTAGTATTCTCACCCTTATTTTTTTAACTCTCCATAGGGTTCCTTCATAAAATAACCTTTTTTATATAGTTATGATAGGTTTTAAAAAATAATGAATTCCCCCTACCAAATATGCATGAAGATTTTTAAGGATCATGTGTTTGAGGGAAACATTATTTCATAGCTACAATATATTTTTATACCAAAGTCATTGTATTTCCACTCAATTTTAATTTGAGACATTATAATATTACTAGAGATAATGAATTGAAACTAATGTATCACTATTATTTTCTAATTTTGATATGATCCAACTTGATGTTCAAATATTTAATCTAATTATGTTATATTATATGATGTCATCCACATAAAAATGTAGGTTATAGAAATAAATGAATATAAACCTTTCAAATACCTACTTGGATAAATATTTATAGCTATTGGAATATATTCTTACAACAATATTATTTTATTACATCTCCAACTCATCATTAAAATTTGACAAGGTAAAACTAAGCCCCGTATTCATATTTTGAATTAATAACCATCTATGAAAAATGATTTACTTGGGTTATAGATATAAATATGTAATAAACACATTATTTTAACATAAGTTTTATGTATATAATTTTTTTTTCCATTTTATTGATCTAATTTACTAGATTTTTACCATAAAAAACTCTCACTTCTACTTTGGTAACATGTTCATTGAACTAGTATTTGAGTTTTGATTGTTTTTAGTTGGGAGAACCTGAGGGGTCTAGTGGATAATTATTATATGGGGGAATTGAAGTAAAAATATCATAAAGAGTTACCAATGTCGTAGTCATGGTGATGAACTCTAACTTCATTACATCTATGTCCCATTTGACAAATCTAGATCTTATTTTCTTTAACATGTTTTACACTACCTGGAGTTGGATAACCAACCTAGAAACCTATTATTAATACATTTTAAACTTTATGTTCTCATTTATAAGTGTTTTTATATGAGTTTCTGACCATTTTTCATGGCCTCAATTGTTTGTATTAACTATGCATGAGCTCTAGGGTTTAGAGTTCTATAATTTTAGGTGGAGGGTTTCATGCCAAAAAGATAATGTACTAATGGATTTTACTAATGCAATCATAGTTTTAAGATGAATGCAATGAATAATAGTATTTACAAGGGTTTGAAACAAAAATTCTATACTTTTTTCTCTATAAAAACTCTCAAGCATTAATACATTGATAGAAAAAATAAATTCTTATTGGATTGGAGGTTATGTTTTCCGAATCCTCTAGTTGATAAAAACTAGATATAGAAAGAAAAAATGCACTACACACCCTTGCCAAAATCAAAGATATGATCAATTATGATGAAATTACTTAAATACATTAAGATAATTCATAAAATGGATATAAATGTAAAAATAACAAGTATATTAATAATAAGATAGCCTAGGAATGAGAGTAAAATGAGTAGATCCATAATAGTAATTGAAAACACAATAGAATACTTGAAAAATAAGCTTGAGCCACTGAAAGTGGGAAACCTCCACAACAATGAAATAAGAAAATAGTTCATAATATTATCCTTAATTTCTAATAAATGACTCCTATATATACCCTACTTAGGATATGGTTCCTCTATAGGCCAAATTTACTAACAATATGATAACATATAGAAGTGTGAAAAGATAAGTTAAAATGTTATGTAGGACATATATTACCCACATATATCCCTAAAAATTCTAGAGCTTAGGTGTGTAATAGTTTTTAATATAATATATAAGGGTGGGTGGGGAAATTTTTATTTGGCATTCCTACTAAACCTTTTGACATTTCAATTGCATTTCCATAGGTCATATGTGAAATTTTAGAATTCAATTATTATTGGAAGTAGTCACATAAATTAACATTTAAGCTAAAATTATGCACTTGTGATCATACTTTTGATACACTTAGCTCTTAACATATTCTAGGGCCCTTTGACCACTTCACTTCACATTATTCTTGGTGACCCACCCTTGAAAACACCTCAAGTCACCCCAAGGCACATTTAACCATATTTTTAATTATCCTAATCTTAGATCTATATTGATTCATATCTTTTTATTAGTTGTTTCCACATTTTGGATAGATGCATCCTATTTGGAATACATCACACCCCATTGTTATCCATATCCCTATAAGTTAGCATCTAATGAAATAATGTTTATTTTAATAAATTAAAATATATGTAAATGTTGAACATGAGTTTTAATAATCCATAAATGAAGGAATTCCTAAAATAACAATATATAAACACATTCTAAGTCATTTTTAACATAGAAGGCTTACACAAAAAAAAAAAAAAAAATTGAACATTGAATCAAAACTGCCTATTTATTCAAATTCTTATTATATACATCCATATTAACCTAGAGATAATGTATGAATAAATATCCAAGGTCAAAAGTCATATTTGAACCACATAATCACACTAGAATTTCACCAACATCTAACATATTTCACCAATTTAACACACACCATCGTAACATGGGAGAACTACATAGAGTTTAATCCGTCTTCGGGGTATTGATATATAAGAAATGCTCAAAATTAGGTGTGTTGAGGTCTCACACAACCTCAATAAATGATCCCTTTTTACTCCATGATTTGAATTTATATTCTTGACTATTGATCTAGGGTTTTAAGAAAAAAATAAATCACACAATGGTCACAAAAGTGAATAGAAATCTCCTACATTGTCCATAGAATAAATAGGTGGAGGCACAAAAAATATTTAAATATTATCACCATGAAACAATAATGTGAACATAATGACTATAGTTCACCCCTACCCTCTCTAGTTGCATCGCTCTTATCTGGGGACTCTACTAGTTCTTGTTTCTAGTTCAACATAGTCATCCATCTTAGTTTAAAATCCCAAAACATCTCACATATCAGTTTTTAAGCTAAGTATTATATTTATCTCTTCCAATTTATTTATTTAATAAATTTATATATCTAGCATATTTCCAAATCAGGTGTCTTTTATTTATTATTTATAATAGTATGATTTTACATAGTATTTTTCCTAATTCAAGTAATGTATATATTAGATTAATTTTTTTGATAAAACATATAGGTGGACCAAATTATTGTTTAACATAGATAAACATGTTTAAGTATTTTTTCTCATTCTTTATATAAAATAAACTAATAAAAATGTAAAGTAAGCTACAAGGTTTTAGGATTACTTTTGATTGGAAATGGTTATGCATTATTTTATCCAACAATGTGAGAACTCCTTTTTGTCTTGGAAGGAATAATTGCACATAATAGACAACTAAAAAAAGACATTAATATGATATATGACTGGGCTGCCTTATACTAAACCAATCTGAGGAAGTGGTGCGCTTCCTAATAAGGATTTTAGTGCACTTTCTAAGCACCTACGTGGATAAAGATAATAAATAAAGTTACAATAAAGTGTGTAATGATATAGATAAAATAATTGAATGATTAATATGTAATATAGATTCATTGCATGGATATTAGTAAAATGGACATTCCAATAATATTCAATTACATCTTCTTAATCTTGAATTACATCTAAGTGATCAATAATGGATTCTAAGGTGGGGGTGAATATAATTACACAAATTCCTAATTTGAAGGAAATGTCACTTTGGTCTGAGAAAAGAGGATGTGGGACTATAGGAAGATATCAAATAGTAATCACATCATGAATAAATATAGGTAGAGTCATCTAAAAAAACTCATGGATTTAAGAAATAGGTATTTAAAATTTTAATCAAATCGATAACTAAAAGGGACTTGGGTTGTAGACATAATGGTATTTTAGTGGAGATCGATGTCAATCTACTAGATTGATATCAATTTAGTTAGTGTGGATAAGGCTATGAGGATAGGGGCCTAAAGAGGGGATTTATGGTATTTGATATGGTTTAAGGCTGTCTAATAATGCTTAATGTAGATAAAACTAAAATGTAAAACATAATGAAAAACAAATAGAATTGCTAAAATAAATAACATACTAACCATTACAATGCTTTCAACCTATGGTGAACTATAAAGTTGATGCAAATATTCTTGATCTTTGGATGAGTGCTGATACATTGGTGTAGGGATATGGTTTCCAATGATGAACAATTATTTAACTAACATTCTAGATAAAATTATTCAGCATTACAGTGCAATTACAAGCATAAATATGGTTAAATTGACATCAATTCAATAGAATCAATGTTGATCATGGGGATCAACATTGATTCAAGTTTAAACTTACCAAAGTTGTTTAATGGTTTCAATTGTGAAGTTAAATTAAGCATCAAGTTGTTTAAATAAATTTATGATAATGAGGGGTTATTAGAGGTTAGAATAACTTACCTTTATTATAATTTGGGTGGATTTAGTTAGATTTTATGGTAGGTGATTAGTTAAAGTACTTTAATTAAGTGCAACTAATTAATAAAAATAATTATGTAGGGTAAATGGTAAAAGGGTAATTAGATATTTACATGAGGTGAAATAGGATGATCAAGAAAGGGGACCTAAGACCTAGACTAGCACAAATATTATTGTGTAAAATCCTAGTGCTTATATTTGGCCATTTTTATTGAGGGGTTTGTAATAACCTATGATGACACAAAAACTAAGAGATTTCTAATGCCCCATGTTTATATGAGGAAGTATCCCCCCTCAAATCAGGAGTTGGTGATGGATGATGATGTGGTGATGGGTTAAAAATGAGATGGTAATGGATAAGGTAGATATAAAATGAGCATCAAAGATACAAGGATAAAAATGAAGGATAATGTTTTACTAACAGGATACGAGATGTCCAAAAATAAATGAATAACTATTAACAAGTCATCTCAATTGAATGTAATCAAGAAAACAAAGGATAGGATGGGCTAATCAAAACATTTAGTGTTCTTGGTATGTGTGCACTTCCTATAGATAATTATTCTCAAGATTGAGGTACACTTTCAAGATACATAGGGGATAAAATCTAAAATTAGTGTAGACCTTTAAAAGGTTGTGCAACCAATAGGGGGTCTATGTTCACTAGACCGTAATGCTAGGTAACAAGCAATGGGATAGTTATAACAAAAGGTAACTTAAGTGACTTTGGGTCAAGACTAGAGGGATGTGAAAATTCTACAAGTATTTAGAAAAAAATCCAAAAGGATACAATTGATCATGTAAAGATATAATTGGTATGCCTAACATGTCATGTGCTCATTTACAATAG
>JARHVA010001824.1:2695000-2807500 GCA_037957365.1 Torreya grandis
AAATGCATTTTTTTATTAAATAAAAATAAAATAAAATAATAAGTTAAAAAAATAGAAATACACACACACACATTAAATACTATAATCTAAAATAAAAATACCCGAGTTCATAATAAATATATATAATATTATGTGTCTATATATATATATAATGTTATATATAATTTATTTATATATAGAATGTTATATATATTTATTATGAACTCAGGTATTTTTATTTTAGATTATAGTATTTAATGTGTGTGTGTATATATATATATATATAACATTATGTTATATATATTTTATTATGAAGTCGGGTATTTTTATTTTAGATTATAGCATTTAATGTGTGTGTGTGTATGTAGGGTTTTACATATATATAAATATTTGATTTTGATAATGAAATATATATAAATAATATGGATTTATTAAAGAAAATAAAAGTTATAAAAAGAAAATTTAAAGAAAGTAAGAAAATACATTTACATTGAGTTTATACATGCAATCAATAACTTGAACCTACAAATATGTGAGAAAAAACAAAGTAAAAAATGAGAAATTAGGGTTTTTTAAGAATACCTAGATCCTAGTGTTTAGATTAGTTCAATCCTATGGCTCTCACTTATTCCTTCACTTACAATTGGGGCCACTTGCAAATGGGAGGAAAAAGGACTTTTGACTTTAAAAGTTAAATTTAAAGTTAATTAAATTTATTCTTGGTGGCTTACATGAAATTAATGAATTATTTTAATTTATCTTTATAAATTAATTATTTTCAATAGACTTGTAAAAGTTAATAATTAAGTATTTAAAAAAAGGTCGAAATATATTTTATTTAATTATTTCATGGGTAACCCTCCTACGCTAATAATTAAATAACATTATTTTATTTAATTCTTAGTGTTAAATAATATTTAATTATTAATGGTAAATATATTTTGATTTTTATGTTAAATTTGAAATTAATTATTGTTAAATAGTTTATTAAAGTTATTTTTGGATTTAGTTATTTGGAATTATTTATTTTATTTGGATGGATACATTTTTATAAGTTAAAATAATTAACCATCTTCGTTGATTTTTATAAGGTGTCTTTTAATTATTTAGTTGGAAATGATAATTATTAAAGACTAATTAAATATTTTAACACACGTAACTTAACAACACCTTAATAGTCAAATTCGTACCATAATGTAATTATTATTAATATTTTTAAAATAATGTAAATAATATATAATATGGAATTATTTAGAAATAACGATTATTAATTGCTTAGTGTATCATTTATGAAATTGGGTTTTTAATGTCCAATTAGTTTATTTGTTTAGTTAACAAAAAATTAGTAGTAAAGTAGAACTAGTTTGATGTAGTGGCATATGGACTTAGTCTAGTTGTGTTTATAATATAGTCTTAGTAGTAGAAATAATTGGGTCTCTACATCCATATGCTACATCTCTAAACATCTTTTAAATTACCCACTTTAATATCATATTGTCTAATTTTTATTTCTATGACTAATTATTTAGTCATTTTTATTTGTGACTAATTATTTAGTTTTTTTTTTACCTGACGATCAAATTAGTCATTTATAGCTATATTGCAAAAAATTTATAGAATTTAGTCATTTTTAGTTGTCTTGACTAAAATTTTTAGTCACGTAGTCATTTATTTGCCAAATTCTACTACTGTTAGAGTTTGACATGAGTAGTACCAGATATATGAGAGCATTGCAAAATATTTGTATGGTCACGTAATATTTTTGCATAGGTATATAGAGAATTATAGGGATGGAGGACACAATGGTGTTTTAGGCTAGATGTGACATTTGTTTTATAGTGTTGGGATTACAATTACATTAGATTATTTCACCCAGATGGCACCATTTGGGCATGGTGGCATCATATAGCATTTAGTGTGGGCTTCCTTTCGTGGAAGGAATACCTTGTCAGACCTTATATAGATGGATTTGTATGAGATATGACATATAATCAATAGGTGATGGAGGGTTTACAGGAGGGGGAAGTTATCTAGAGGTCGTATGTGGGGTTTTTAGCATGGCTTGGGGTGGAGAGAGAGAGTTATCAAGGAGATAACTAGATAGATGGTTGTGGGGGCAGAGAGTGGATCATCTAGAGTAATTTTAATTTGAGAGGGTGTTGAGATAATTTAGATATCTTAGATGTACCTTAGATATATAAGAGTTATGACATAGAGACTGGGTTGTTAGAGACCCACTATATTGATCCATAGGTAGGACTAGAATAGGAGCCAACAACCACATATCTTGATGATGCAAAAGCTACACTAACTTATTCATTATGGTGATTGTATCAACTAGGAGTGAGGTAGGAGAGGCTAGTATGGCCTTAGTAGGATGTGGATATGGAGGACATTTGAGAGAAGGATCTAGTGGAGGAGGAGCGAGTAGAAGAGGAACCATAGATAGATATATAGGAAATTATTTCATAGTGGGATGCACTAAGGGTAGAGCGAGATGCATTATAGGGCTAGGTGACCACACTATAAGAGACTTTGACATAGGTATAGAGGAGCCACAATGGTTTATAGGTCCAACTAAAGATATTATAAGTCAGGTCATGATCAGGCAATGTGGGATCATGATAGGTATAGGGCAAATAGAAATAGACTAAGGGGAATGGTTATGGTGGTGCTAGGGAATCTAGGCATAGGAGGGGCAAGGATTAGCATAGGGTAGGGATAATTTTTTTATTATGAGTTAGCATTGTATATATTTATATTTTTTGATGTGATGTGATTTATAGATTTATATTATGGGATGTATTTAAAGTTTTCTATGGTTATGGATTATTTATTTGATTTAGATGATGGTGTGTTTTTATTGTTTTATGTTATTATAGATTTATTATGATATAAATTGAAGTGATTAATGATTTTATAGTATGAAATTAGATTAGATTTAAATTTTTTAATGATTATTATTAAGAATAAAGGAGGTATTTATGATTCACTATTGGCTTGGATCTTAACTAGAGATAAATAACTTGTTACATCTGCATGTGTGTCCTTTGTTTACTATTAATAATGAATTTTAACAACCTTATGTCAATTAAGTTCATGACTTAATAAATTAGAATTAATATGTATTTTATTTTTACATGATGTAGGTAAAATATTATGGTTTTAGGAATAAAAGTCTTCTCTCATGTTTTTAGTTCTATAAGGCTAACCTTATAACCTTCATATGTAGACTAATCAATGTGATAAGTCTACGATTATGAGAAAACTTCTTAATGTGGGAAGATTTATTGGGATATTTTATATTTTCCTTTATGTATTATTTCTTTTAGAGGTATGATTTTATAAAAATGATAAATGTGAGAAGTTTTCCATTGTACTTTATATTTTAGATTGTCATCCTTCAAGGGAGTGATCTATAATTTAGGATATATGCTCACATAGTTGTCCTTCAAGTGATAATTCCATGATTATTATACCTTTTTATGGATAGTTTTCCTTCAAAGGAACATTCTATAATTTTTCTCTTTTGCTTTGATATATATTTTTATCCTAAATTATTGATTCAAATTAAGGTAATTGAGGCTAGCTTAAAGCTAGTTTACATGAGGCAATATTTTGATCCCTAAAATAAATGTTTTTAGGAAAGAGATTTTAGGAAATAATGATTTGGGGATCAATCCAATGATAGGTGGAGCTTATCCATTTATAACATGTTATGAAAAAATCTTGGGTGTTCATATTTAAGGTGAGGATAGGCATGTTGCTGGATTTCCACATGATTCTTTATCATTATTGGCTATTTTTCAAGTGATGGGAGGTGTGGTTTTATGTTGTCTTAAAAATGAGATCCTATGATGACTATAGTTCATTTTAAGTTTATTAATATTATAAAGGACACATATGCAAAGTATTAAAAGGATTGCATTCTAGTTTTCCCTTAAGAGAGGTTAAATGATATGCCCTAAATACATATTTATGAGTGATAATATATGGTCCAAGCCAATTTAGATCAAATTTTCCTCACTTAATTTTTTTCCATATTTGTTACACGATGATTTAATTTTAGGAAAAGGCCACCAATATTAAATTCTCATTCTTTTATATGTTTATTATATGCACATATTATTATTTCTTGATATACATGGAGATGGTTGAGGGCCACGAATCGACACTTATCTAAAAGTTGATTCTATGATGAACAATATTGATGATAGTCCTATTCAAAAATTATGTCTCAAAGATAAATTAATAAATAAGGAATTTATGGTTCCAAAGGGAGTACAATTTCTATACCATAGACCAAAAAGAATGGGGTAGCACCTGTAGAGGTTCAAAAGCTAGTACGATGAACCCATAAGGTAAAGGGAATATGCAGATGCCAATTTTTTCCATCTTCATTAAGTATTTTGGTTATCATTTTAATTAGGGTTTTAATAGATGCTTCATCCTATCCATTATCTTATGGATAATAAGGTGAAGAAAAGATTAGTTTAATGTCAAAAGAGTCATAGTCTCTAGACATGCTAATTTTTGAAATATTTTACATTATCTATAATTATCTTATGGGGAACACCAAAGAAATAGATATTATGATGATTAATAAAATCCACAATCTTGTCTGATTTGGTTGAAATTAAAAAAAATAACTCCACCTACTTAGGGAAGTATTTTATTGTAGTGATGATAAAAATTTATCATTGGGGAGATTTGGGATTAATCTGTCTTATAATATCTATCCCCCAATAAGAAAATGGCCAAAAGTTGTTGGATATTTGTAATTCATGGCTAGGGACATGTGATATATTAGCATGTTGTTGACATTTCATGTATTTATTGACATATTCATAATAGTCCTGATTTAGAGTATGCCAATAATATCATGTTTGAAGAATTTTCTTAGAGACATCTAGACCACTAAAGTGTCCCCCATAAAATTCATCATGTGTTTCTTATATTATGCGGGTAGCTTCATATTTTTGGATACATCAAATGATTATACCATCGAATCCTCACTTATAGAGAACACCCCTAGTATAACTTTATGGGCGGTCCTTTATTGAAAATCACTCTTAACATTTTTAGATAGATTAAGAGGGATAATACCTTTAGAAAAATAATCAAACATCTATGTCTACCACCAATATAGGTTATTTTCTTCCACATTAAAGACAAAAGGTAAATTAGTTCTGGCATAAGAGGGCTAGTTGATTTTGTGGATTAGCATAAAAATCTTAGACTCTTGAGGGGAGGATGGGATAAATGAAGATAGGAAGGCCATGGTATCCACAAATTTATTATATAAATGAGGAGTGGATTGGATGGTATAGTGATCAAAGGTGTCTAATAGTTGATATTTTAACATTTTATATTTTTTGAGGATGTCATTCTTACACTAGTACATGTTATTGATCTGATTGACAACCAACCAAGAATCTCCATAGATTCATAGTGACTTAACACATAGGGTTAATTTAGTTTGAAGACCTATGATCAATGATTCATAATCTACCATGTTATTAGTATAGTTAAAATCAAGTTTGAAGGATAATGGCATAAGAACACCTTAGGGAGGTATTAGAATAATTCCACCACCCCCTCTACACTCACATTTGGATCCATCAAAGAATAAAGTCATTTGAGAATTAGGATCCATCATAGAATGTGGAAGTGATAGATTAACTAGGGAGTTTAAAAATATATGGTTGACCACCTACAAGATGTTACTCAGCTAACTAATCAGTGATAATCTACCCTTTAACTAATTTGTGATGGATAAATTCTAGATCAAATTCTCTTAAGAGCATGATCCATTGGCCATATGCTAATTTTGGTAAGGCTTAAAATATATGAATTTAAGTAGATCACTATTTTTAATTACATAGGTCTTGTGATTAAGTAGATAGTGGTGAAGCTTAGAATCCACAAAAACTAAATCTAGACATAATTTTTATGTATGTGTATAATATGTCTCATATCTAGTGAGAGAATGAATTATGTAATACAATACCTATTCCTTATGTTGCTCATCATGATAGGCAAGCATAGGCCCTAGATCATGATTGGTGTCTAAAATAGACAAGAAGAAAGGTCACCCTTCCTTGAGAGGAATAATAACTAGCAGGGAGGGGAGATAGTTCTTAAGAACTTTAAAGGCTTCTTAACAATTAGAATCTGAGATGAACCATGTATCCTTACTCAAAAGGTGATGGAATGGTTGACATTGATTAGATATCTAAGAGATAAAACATTGAATGGACTATAATTTTCCTTGCAAGCTATGGAGTTGCTTAAGGTTGGATTGGGGTGGTACATATATGTTAACCCTAATCTTAGTGGGGTGGACTTATATACCATGGATGGAGATGATAAAACCTAGGAGTTTATCGATTAAGACTCTAAAACCACACTTTTTAGAGTTGAGATGGACATAAAAGTGGATTAAATAGTCAAAGATTATTTTAATAATATAAAGATGGTATTTTTGGAGCTTTGACTTACCAAGAAGGTCATCTACATAATCTTCAACAATTTTATGGATTATATCATGAAATATGTAAGTCATATCTCTTTTATAGGTGGCTCCCATGTTCTTTAGGCCAAAAGGTAGATCCTTGTAACAAAAACTCCCATATGGGGTAATAAAGGATATCTTATGTTGGTCCTTTGGTATGATAAAGATTTGGTTATATACATCCATAAGTGATAGCATATTTTGTCTTGCCATCAAGGCCACTAGTTGATCAATGTTACGAAGTGGAAATTCATCTTTAGGATAATTGAGGTTTAGGTATTACAAATTGATACAAGTATGGAGGCCCCTCATGGGATTTATGACATGCAAAATATTAGATGCCCATTGAGGGTAATCAATCGGTTGAATGAAATTAACAAACATGAGGCATTTTAGTTCCTCTTTGACTAAAATAATAATGAAAGGATGCATCCTTCGTAACTTTTGATTTACCATTTTAGCTTCTTGAATAATGACTATATTGTGAATAATGATAGCAGGGTTGATGCTTAACATGCCATTATACAACAAAGTTAAAGCCTCATTGTGCTTTTCTAAGAATGTGGTGAAGTCTTGTTGCTCCTAATCGTATAGAGATTTACTAACCTTAATGATGTGTGGGGTGTCCTAGGACCCTATGTTAATTTCTATGGTGTTTTTTTTAACAAACTAGATGTTTCAACTGATAGAGAATTGCATAAGTGAAAATTTTATATGCCCAAGTAACTTTGGATAGACTCATCGTATTGACACTAAAGAATGGGGATGGTACGAGAGTCTTCATCTACCATACTAAGGTAGATAAGGGGAATGGATTTAGTTTCTCTATTAATATGATATGTGAGATGTCCTAGGTTAATAGTATTGACTAAATAAAATTTGGGGGGATGGAAATGACATATTCTATGTTAGATGGTGCCACTATAACATTCTCTTCATGATTGGATATAGGGGTGACTTCTAGAATGGATTTAGGATTTTTATTAAACCCAAGACCATGTTTTTAGTGGGGTTTTAATAAATATATTAGTGTAACATAATGTGGTCCTTGATCATAATGTTCCATAATAAATCCTTTCCAGGTGCATCATTGTAAGTAAATTTGAGAAATGTTTAGTTTGTTCAATAATGAGAAGTTAGAGGTGAAAGGTTTGGCACAAGATGGGATATCAAGATATGAAGATGATCGATCGATATTTAGATATACCAAATGAGTATGTAGGAAAGGAAGACCAAAGGGAAAAATATCCCAAAGATTAGGATAATAGTCATACTACTTATCTAAGTGCCTATACTTTTGAGGATTAGGAAGGGTGTTAAATTTTAATAACTAGTATTCTCATATTATGGAGTCTAGAGAAGTCATATTAGGGATTTGTAATGATTGGATTATCAAATTAGTCAATGATTCCTTAGATGATGGTGATGGGGTCATATTTTTTAGAGGGATTAAACATGATTAAGTCTAAATTTTACGTTATAGGTTTTAAATGGATGTGGATTAGTGGGGATGATATGCACTTAGCCCTCGTGTTCATATTTGATACATTAGTTTAAAGTGGATGGAACACAATGCATAACATGGATCTAAGGATGTCCTAATAGTATATTATATTGGAATTTACCTTCTATAACATTAAAAAAATTGTAAAGGATGCGAGAACCTACCTAGATGGGGAGGAAAATGGTTCTTAGGGTTGAATCCACTATATCATGAAGGCTCATAAGACAACTAGGGATTGAGATATGACTATTTACGGAAGCTGAAGTTATTTAAACACATGTTAGAAAATAGTATAAATGTTAGCCCCATTATAAATCATTACTATTTTGATTAGAGTTTTATTAACTTGTGTGGTGACAAATAGGGCCAGGTCTTGGTCTTTTGATGGTAATGGGAGTATTTTTAAATCATTAAAACTAACAGATGAAGCCATCTACAAAGCTCCATGAATGTCATCTATGTTGGGGTTAGTCAAGTTAAACTTGCATAGCTTGAAGTTATTCTATCATTGCTTGTCGATGATGAGGGGAATTCTTAATGAGTTCATAGAGGAACAGTTTGATAGGGGTTTGGTGGAGTTATTTTAAAACTAATATCTGTATAAGTTTTGAATAGTTATTCTTTTACAATTTCCCAAAAATGGAGATTTTAGGTTTTATAGTGGAGGTTTTAGAGCTTTTGTGATTGGAATAGGGGATTTGGCTATTGATACTTTGGATTTTTTTGTTTTTAGGGTTTTTGGGGCCTATATTTGAGACCATGTGTATATGTTTAATATATCAATTTGAAATAGTGGGGGAATTGTCTAAGTTCTCATGTTATTGATATTTAAAAGTATCGAGAGTTGTTTAAGGATCGAGTTGAGATTATTTATCATACTTTTTGATTTACCTTATAAAGGTTTTATTATTTTAGTTTTAGGGATGGTTGTAGTTTTAGTGTTTGTATTAAAGAAGGGATCATGTTGTTAAATCAAAATGTCATCCTCATCCAAAATATTTTGAATCATAACTTTAAGAGTATTGTAAATTTTAATGTCATGTTCAGGTATCAAGTGATAAGCACACACTTTGTTTTCCTTATACCATGTGTTTTTTAGATACAATTATTAACTAGTTTGATAGGAGATAACATGACAAGAGAGTTCTATAGAAGTTGGTCAAGGATAGTGGCATAATATCCTTACAAAGTATATTGGTATGGTTTTTTTAATCTTTTGAGGTATTGGCTTTTGGGTTATGCTTACCTTTGTACCTTCTTTTTTGTGTTAGTGGTATGTGTGGTTTTAATGGGTGGGAAAGGTGTTTTATACAAGTTATGAGGGTAATAGAAGTTAGTAGGATTAATATGAGGTTTTGTAATTGGTAGTAAAGGCGGAAGATTTTAAGATAACTTAGATCCCTTGATAGAAGATTCTATGATTGAGATCTTAAGTTTCAAAGAAGGATGGGGTCCTAGTATAGATGGTTTATTTTTTCCTTAGGGCATGATCATATTTACTTTTTGAATGTGTTTAGAGGTAGTAGGGATATTTTTACAAAGGTCCACATTTTGGGGGAGCTCGACTCTTATAGGATGATGATGTAAAAATTTCCCTTTTGGTATACCCAGGCACTTATCCCACATGTGGGGATAATAAAATTCCTTTTATCCTCTACTTTTCATGGATAAATTTTAGTGTGTGTATATTATCTTTATTATTGGGGATGCCATGTAATGAGATCTAAAAGACTTGAGTGGATGGTATAAATAGGTTTAGTTGGTTTAGAGGGCTCATAAGTATCTCATGTAAGGAGATATGGTATTCTTGTTATTACAAATGATAATTTAGGTGTGTTATCAACTTATTTATGTAAACTTTAATCATGGATGGTATTTATTACATGGGTGTCTTAATCTAGGATGCATCCTATATTAGTTGTATTGAGTTAGATGAGGATGGATGGTTAGGGAATGGTTGACTAAAGAAGTTGATAGGTTAATTTTGAGGAGCATTTGGATTATCCAACTGCAACTCCCATCAATCAATGAGGTTATGTAATAGGCTTTTAAAATATCAAAACCTATTAATTTTTTGAATATTCACATGATGGTGAGTGGAAAAATAAATTTCTTTATACCAACCCAATTTTGGTCAGGAGTCATCGATGAGTCTAATGAGAGGAAGTTCAATGGCTACTAAATTTAATAGTTTATCTATATTAGTAACATAAGACTCCAACAAAGGCATGTATTTCTTAGGTTAAAATTGCATTAAGTTTCTTTATGGTTGTGTTTAAGAAGAAATTTGATGGTTTACCATGGATGTGGAAGCTAACTTCAAGACATCATCATTGGCTACCATTTTAAGCTTCAGATTTTTATTTCCTTTAGAAGGGGTAGGTTTAAAGTTTTTGTTTCATAACTTAACTTTTCCTCTTATAAAGATTGGATTTCTAACTTACGTGTTATGGTAAAGAGTATGTCAAATTTTTTGAATGACTAAACTTGTAGGGTGGATGAGATATGTTTTACACATGATCTCAAAAAAAATTTAGCCAGTTCAGGTTGAGGTAGGGAGAATGTTAATCGGTTTATAAGTCCTTGCCACCTAAGAACAAAGTTTGTAATAGACTCATCTTTCAATTCACTAATGGAATAAATATCGGTAATAGTTACTCTTCTAGTGATATTAATTGAGAAGTGTTCTAAGACATTTTTAAATAACTACCTAATCGAGAATAGTGAGTGTTGAGGGATGGAACTATACCAATCTAGTGATAATTCTTCTAATGACATATGGAATGTCCTAAAAAAGAGGGCATCATCATGGGAAATGAGGTAACATACATGCCTAAATACCCTAATATGTTTTTGGAGATCTTCTTTATTTTTAAATTTTATGAATTTAGGAAGTTTCCATTGTAGAGGATATGGATAGATTAGGATGATGGAGTTAATAGGCTCATTTTAGATCTATTCATATGTAAGCATGTTTTTTTTCCTAGAGGTAAAGGATTATAAGTTTGTCATCCTATCCATGAGGATGCACATGATGTCTGTTTGGGAATTATTTTGGGGGATGCTTCCTAAAACATTTTTTTATATGTTGATAAGGAAGAAGTGATGTTCAGAGAGGTTGTGTAAGGGGATAACCAATAGACATGGTGATAGTTAGTTGAGACAAAACCATGTATTGAGTGAATAATAAAGGTAATATTTTTTTTTACAATGGGTTAGGATAGGTAATTACAAAGGGTTGCATGGGAATTTGGTATTGGTTAGTTAGAGGTATTTTTTGTTGAATATTTTGACTTATAGGGATTTACTTTGTGGATAGTGGAGATTGGTTAGTATGTTGAGGTTCTACCCATATAGATCAGGTTGCTAATGGATGAGTAGATGGAAAATTTGTAGAGACCCTTAGGAGTGTGTAGAGTGCTTGGAATATCTGAAAGAATGAATGCCATTAATCTAGTTCTTCTTTGTGTTCATCTAGAGACTTTAGGTCTAGTGGTAGGGATTCTGAGTAGGCATTTTGTTGACATCATAATTTCCACATATAGATGGGTTAGGGAAAATTGGTCGTGTGGGTTTTTTCACATTAATCACAAGAACATATTCAATTTTTTTTTGGTCATCTACCATTATGCATCAAAAGATATGAAGACCCAAAGTTGGCCACTCAAGAAAAACCTGCTAAGTTTCCATACTTAGCCATTTTTGAAGAAGCTCAAATAGAACCAAGTGAGCATATTTATGATTAAATATATCACACAATTGATAGTCTCATGAAAAATTGATCATATGGGTTTATTTATTTTAGTCTCCAGTTATTGCATACTATGTTTCAGGTCGTCCACCAAAGCATAAAAGAAGTTATGCAAGTTCAATATTGGTTCTTCAGTCAGATTTCACTAAGTTTACCATACTTAGCCAAATGAACTAGACCATAATTAAGATGTCATGTGCGAATGATTTGACCAGTCAACTTGAACATTTTTTAGACACACTTAGAAATCTTTTAGGACTAGCAGATCAAATGGGTTCATTCCTTTTTGCCTCAAGAACATCTCCTAAAAATTTGGTTCCTCCATGAATTTTTTACTTCAAGTTAAGGCCTTAAATGTTGGACTTGAAACATAAGACATTCACATTAATGTCAAAATAAAGATCGGGAAAAAATCTATTAGAGCTTAAAATTGAAGGTTTGTGAGATGTCAAATACATTCTATAAGATGTTAATTATGGTCTATTGGATGTCAAATTAAAGCTCATAAGGTAAACATTAGAGTTTAAACAATGATTCCTAGGAAGATCTAATGACACATGTTCAATTATACATCCAGATTTAATGGTGAGCAAAGGTCAAAGGGGTCAGCAAGTCTCAACAGAAAATGCATACATGACAAGTGTGAAAAATATATTCAACTATATGAGGATCAATGAATATATGGTATTCATACAAATTAAAATCAATAGAGTGAGATGAATCAATATGTCAATGGGACAAATCAGATTTTGATGACTAATTATAACAAAGGTGATCCCAGGGGACTTTTGACGGAGGTTGAGGAGACAACTTTTTTCCACCCAAGTAAGCTAATAAAAAGTAATAACTTGAGCATGATCCATGTCAAGTTGGGGTGAATATTTTTGGACTAAAAATTATTAGCAGAGATCTTTGAAGATATGATTGGTCTTTTATACCTATTTCAATTGAGGGTTCACACTTGGTTTTTGAAATGAGACCAAACATTGAGCTATAAGGAAACCAATAATATGATTGGTTTTTAATCTATAAAAAGATCCATGCTTAGATATTGTGATACAAATAGGTACATCTAGATACTCAAAATAAACCTAGAAACTCTATCAATTTCAATGCATAAAGGATTTATTCTCATGATAGATCAAGTAAAGGTGGCATAGAGTCTCAAGATGATGACCTGTTGACTAGATAAAGATCATGAAGCATTCTATTTTTTTATAGAATTGGTCCTTTATTGATAAGGCCATGAGTTAACATCCTAGAGAATACTAATCCATCAAATGTGGTTGATCCTCTTCAATGAATTTTTATTTTTTTAGTTCCTTCTCTCTCTCATCCTTTTTTTTAATAAATATAGGCTTTCAAACCTTGAAAGTAACTTTAGAAATCCCTCTTTTCGGCACGACTAGACTCTACCCATTTTTGATCTTTATAACATATTTAGATAAATAAATGACTTTTTTCATATTTTATTATTCTGGTATTGTGTGTCAATGTTAGACTGATTTGCATATGGGGTAGAAACTTTTCCCTTGTCAAATCTTGATCTCACATAGAACTAGATTATATTATTTTATAGGTCATGTATAGTGTTAAATGTCATTTGATTAAATATATCAAGTGGATATATTGACTAGTTAATTCCTTGAATCAGGCTTCTCCATCACTTCCCTTATGTTTTGATCATTTGGTGAACCTTTGCATGAAATACTAATGCATAAACAACCATTTGGAGTTGTAGATCTGATATCATTAGTATTTGTTATAAGTTTAGATAGAGTGGATGAATAATCACATTATTGGTGAATCCCCTCCTTTACATGTTTTCGTTCTTTTTTACCCATTTCTCTCTCCCTTTCCCCTAGTTAAAATTTAGTTTAGGTGATAGATCTAGAAGGATGTTAGACTTCTCTAGAGGTTTGACCCTATGATAGGTGACCCATAACTTAGGATCAATCCCATGTTAGATTAGATTTGAGTAAAATATTTGAACAATATTTTGCTTATCTAGGGTGAAAATCTATAACAATAATAGATTTGGCATGCTTGATGGGACAAATTAGAGCTAGTCTTGGTGTAATTGTAGTTGCAGTAGTGTTATTCATGAAAATTTAATGATTCTAAGCTCAAGAAATTAATTATTATAGTCCAAGCAGTTTTTAAGTAAGTTCAATTTCATTTACACTATCTTGGTATTGTTTTCATGGCTATGTATGTATAAAATCCCTATGCTATACCCCCTTATCATCCCTATGATGAATCATATCAGCCCTATCATGGTCCATACGAGCCTTATTATGAGCCTAATCAGATTTACCAAGAGTTTTATAAAATCCATGAGGAGCCTTATCAAGTTTCACATGATTTTTATTATCAAGATCATGAATCTTACCTTCTTTTTAAACCATATTAGTCTCAAGACTAGATTTTACCTTTACCATATGGATATGATATTACATATGAGTAGCCTTGTCTCCAAGAAAGGATGGATGAAATATAACTCAAAATTCTAGCATATGCAAGAAAAATGTGTTCAAATTATCAGCATGAGGAAGTGAATTAGCTATTTTTAAATGTATCAAATGATCTAGAGGAGAGGAATGAGTTTTGTAGATTTGTATTGGAGAAGATGGAGGCTTGGGAAAAGTAGAAAGGTGAGTTGAACTAGTTGTCTCAAGGACCCTCTTGTATTCCTTACTAGTCTTCTTATATTCCTTACTCTCATAAAGTTCTTGACCAATCTCAGTGTGTACCAATGAAGATTCTTAGTTAGAATCAAGAAGCTATTCAAGAAGCTATTCATATGTCAATTAAATAACATATTCAAGAGACTAAACATTCTTATAGTCCCCTTTCATCATCACTTTCCCCTCAATATCCAATTGTCCAAGAAGACAAGAAAGTTTTAGACCTTGATGAAGTAATGGCCAAGTGGAAGGAGCAAAATATAGAAGTTATCAAAAGTTAATCTTTCCCTCCTCTTCAAGATCTTTTACATAATTACATTGCCCTAAAGATCCTAAAATTTGATCTTGATCAACCTCCTATGCTTCATACTCCCTCTCACTAAAATGAATTTCATCACCCTCCCACCATCTCATTTCTTTAAGAGGATCCTGTCCTATGGGAGATAGAGAGAAAGGTTGCATCTACAAGTCAAGATCTTGGGGAATGTGAAGAATATGCTTCAAGTGTGTATGATGAAGAACTCTTCATTGATAATTCACTTGAGGTATAATTTGAAAATGAGGTTAAATATGATATTGAAGAAGTTATCTCAAGTATGCAAGAGAAGGCAAATATTGAAGAACTCCATGAAGAATTGATGCAAGATGATGTCATAAATGAGGTTGAGATATCTCCACTTGAGAAAGATGATAGTGCCTTTCAAAATGATCCTATTTAGATTGATCAAAGTGAAGAACAAAAATATTATTGATAGCTATACTTTAAATCTCTTCAAGATATTGAAGAGCTTTATAAGGATATGTTTCCCATTAGAAAGCATGATATTTATAAATTTGATCAAGAGGTACCTATTCAAATTCATGATATAGATTGGGTTGACTATTCACAACTCCTTGAAGAGCTAGATGAACTTACAATAGGTGATAAGAAGGGTAAGGTCACCCAAGTACAATGCATATATGAGATGTCACTTGACAAGGTTGTAGTTGACAAGTAACATAAAAAGGATCTAGAAGTGTAAGATGAATTTGTCTTCGTTGGTGACTAGTTTGCTACTAATAACTCATTTTAGGAGATGTTAAGAGAAATAATTGGTAAAAAGAGTGATTTTTCAAAGTTCATGTGTAATAAACCCATTCCTTTGCAACTTGTACCATATTTTATAATGAATGAGTTCATGAATTTCCCTTTTTATCTAGGTGGACCATGTTTTGTCATGGTTAAGTAGATTTGTTTATTTATATTTTATCCCAGATAAGTGCTTTATTTTCACATTTACATTATTAGGATAATTTCCCTACATTATTTTGTTTAATTCCCTATTTTGGTGAAGTTTTTTGTATTTTTTAAAATCAAGAGGTCTCTTGGATTAATCTATTATGATCCAAGAGTCATGTATCTAGTCTAAGTTCTCAAGCATAGTAGGCATGCTGCCTAACCCAGTCACCAAAGATGTTGGCTGATTTTGGCTGACATACCAAGCTTATGCCCATTTGGATTAGGTTTATAATAGATGAGTATATGGATAGGTTTTAGAGACCCTTAAAAACATCTAGAGTGCTTGGACTATGTGTAGGAATGCATAACATTCATCTGGTTCTTCTTTGGTGTCATCTACACATTTTGGGTCTAGTGGTAGGAATTTTGAGTAGGCATTTTGATGACATCATAATTTCCATGTGTGAAAAAGTTAGGTAAAATTTATCATATCTGTTTGTTCACATTAGTCACAAGAACATATGTGCCAAGTTTTTGGTCATTCTTTGAAGTGCATCAAAATATATGAAGACCAAAAGTTGGCCTCTTAGGCAAAATCCACTAAGTTTCCATACTTATCCATTTTTTTATGAAGCTCAAATAGAGCCAAGTGAGCATATTGATGAGGTCATATCTTGTATGTGTGCCAGTATCAAGAAAAGTGACCATAATGTTTTGTTTTGTTTAGTCCTTAGCTACTATGTGTTAAGTTTTGGGTCATCCATCGAAGGGTAAAATAAGTTATGAATGTTCAAATTTAGATCCTTAATCAGATTTCACTAAGTTTCCCATACTTAGCCAAATTAACTAGACTATCATCAGGTTTTCATGTGGGAATGAATGGACCCATCAAATTGAGAATTTTGTAGACGTGATTAGAAAGATCTTGGGACCAATGGAGCAAATAGGTTCATTTATTTTGGCCTTAAGAACATCTCCTAAAAATTTAGTGCCTCCATGACTTTTTCACTTCAAGTTATAGGCCTTCAAAGTTAGACTTGAAACATAATATGTTTGCACTAACATCAAAATAAAGCTTAAGAAAAATCCATTAGAGATTAAAATTGATGATCGTGGGATGTCAAATACATTCTACAGGACATCAAATATGGTCTGTAGAATGTCAAATTTAAGCTCATAAAGTAATAATTAAATTTAAAATAATGGGTCCTAGGCAGATCTAATAACACATGTTTGATCGTACAATCATATTTATAAATAAGCAAAGGTCAAAGGGGTTAATTAATCTCAAGAGCAAATGCATGCATTACAATTTTAAACATGGCATTCAACTGGCTAAGGATTAATCACTCACAAGTATTTGTATAGATCAAAATCAATGGAGTGAAATGAGTCAAATTTTGATGGACAATTATAATAAAGGTGAGCTAAGGGGTCTTTTGATGGAGGTTAAGGAGACATTTTTTTTGACCTACTTAAGCTAGTACAAAGGAAATAGAGCTTGAGCATGATCTGGGTTGAGTCAGGGTGAATAATTTGGGAACAATAATCATTATTAGAGATCATTGAAGACATGATTAGTGTTTTAGACCTATTTTAGTTGAAGGTTGACATTTGGTTTTCAAAATGAGACTAAACATTGAGCTACAAGAAAACTAACAATATGATTAGTTTTTAATCTATAAGATATTTATGCTCAGATATTGTGATATGAATAGGTACATCTAGCCACTCAAAATAGACCAAGCATATCTAATAGTTTCAAAGCATAAAGGATTTGTTCTCATGATAGATCAAGTAGAGGTGGCATGGTGTCCCAAGATGATGACCATATAAAGATCATGGAGCATTCAATTCTTTTATAGAATTGGTTCTTTATTGACAAGGCCATGAGTCAACATACTATATAATACTAATCCATCAAAAATGGTTGATCCTCATTGAATGCATTTTTATTTTCTTAGTTCCTTCTCTCTCACATCCCTTTTTTCTATAAATATAAGCTTTTAAGCCTTGAAAGTATCTTTGGAAATCCCTTTCTTGGGCATGACTAAACTCTGCCTAGATTTGATCTTTGTATCCTCTTGAGATAAATAAAGGACTCTTTTCATATTTTATTATTCTAGTATAGTGTGTCAATGTCAGATTCATTTGCATATGTTATAAAAACTTCTCCCTTGTCAAATCCTAATCTCACCTAGTTACCTGATTATATTGTTTTGTAGGTCATGTTTAGTATTAAGTGTCATTTAATTAAAGCTAGAAAGTGTATATATTGACTAGTTATTGCCTTGAATCAAGCCTCTCCATTATGTCCCTTAGGTTTTGATCATTTGGTGAACCTTTGCATGAAATACTAATGCATAAAAAACCATTGGAAGTTAAAAATATGATCCCATTAGTGTTTGTTATAATTTCAGTTAGAGTGGATGAACAATCACATTACTAGTGCATCACCTCTTTTACATGTTTTCATGATTTTTAATCATTTCTCTCTCCCTTTTCCCAATTAAAATTTAGTTTAGGTGATAGATCCAAAATGAATCTGACCTTCTCTAGAGGTCTGACCCTATGATAGGTGACCCATAACCTAGGGTTAGTCACATGTTGGACTATGTTTGAATAAAATACTTGAACAATATTCTACTCAGCTAGGGTGCAAATCTAGAACACCAACAACAACCACGTATTGAGTGAATAGTAAAGGTAATATTTGTTGTTAAAAATGGGTTAGGATAGGTAATTACAAAAGGTTTCATAGGAATTTGGTATTGGGTAGTTAGAGGTATTTTTCGTTGAATATTTTGAATTATATAGATTTACTTTGTGGATGGTGGAGGTTGGGTGGTATGTTGAGGACTCGAGGTCATGTAGGTTTGGATAGGAGGGAGAGCCAATAGAATGGACACCACCAAATTTTGTAATGTGGGAAAGGGTGGATGGTTACCTTTTGGTTATGTTATATTAACATTTTGAATTAGAATTATGGTTGTGGTATGACTACTAGAAATTAAGTGTGGTTAGGTATCTAGAGGTTGTGTTGTGCTAGTATTTGAAATTACAGGTGGTGGTGGGTTAATGGATGAGAACACCATGGACATAGTATATCCTTCAAATGTTTTTAGAGACATGAAATATAAATATTGGTAGGTTTGGGCATGAGGGGAAATGGGGATCCATATGGATTGTGCATTAATGTAATAGTTTAAGGTGATCATATTGTTGTCTAATTTACTAGCAAAATTTGGATCAACTTGGTGATAAAACTAAGGGAGATAATCCATGATAGAATTATGAGAGGTAGGGGTATTGGAGACTATTACATTGAGGAGGAAGAGGATAAGTGTGGGGATTTTGTTTATTTTAATGACTATTGTCACATCAGAACCATGCGGTGCTAAAGTAATAAGAACAAATAATAAATGTAAAACACACAACTCTTTTTTTATTATCTCATTTTTAGTGAACAAAAACACACACTTTATTTAAACAAAAGCTAACTATTTTTTATTTTTAAGAAATAAACTTTAGAATGTGATGGGGAGATGGGTTAACTAAGGTCTTAAAAAGTGGCAATCTAAGTTTGGTTTTGGGTTTTATTTAAAATTTATAACATTGATATGTTTTTAAAGGTATAGTGAGGCCTAATTCTATGTTTATGGTAGTACCTAGCTTGGTATTTAGGCCTATCCCCTCAATTAATGATTCCAAATCAATACGGTTGTTAGTCTCTTAGCCTATATACTACTATCCAATTATTTATACTCAACCATAGCATTGATTCGACTTTCCCCTTAGTGATTAAATACAAGTGGATCTACCTAGATGGGATTTATTTTTATTGTAATTTTTTATGATTATGTTTGTTTGGTAGTGTGTGGAAAAGAGTATGACTAAATGATAAATTAATACACTTACATATACTAGATGTGATTATAAAACAAACAAACTGAAAAAAAGACAATTTATTTTAAAAAGGAAAGTAATCTATAGTTTTTACTTTTAGCTTATTTTTTACTATTTTAATGAAAACACAAAGAAAATAGTTTTACTAAATGAGATTTAAAAAAAAGAAATAATAAAGAATACTGAGGCCCTTTCATAGGTCCCACCAGGCATGTGAGAATGTTTAAGTATTTTTGTTTGTTATTTATATGAAATAAATTAATAAAAATGTAAAGTAAGATACATGGTTTTAGTATTACTTGTGATTAGAAATGGTTGTTCATCATTTTATCTAGTGACGTGAGAACTTATTTTTGTCTTGGGAGGACTACCTACATACAATAGACAACTCTAAAAAAGATATATTAATAGGATATATGAGTGGGCTACCTGGTACTAAACTAGTCCTAGGAAGTGGTAACCTTCCTAATAAGGATGTCATCACTTTCTAAGTAATTAATTGGATAAAGATAATAAATGAAATTACAATAAAGCATGTAATGATACAAATAAGATAATGAAATGATTAATATTTAATATATATTTGTTACATGGATATTAGTAAAGTAGACATTCCAATAATCTTTAGCTGCATCTTCTTCATCTTAAATTACATCTAGCTCATTCAAAATGGATTCTAAGGTGGGGGAGAACACAATTACACAAATTCCTAATTTGAAGGAAATATCACTTTGGTCTAAAAAAAAAAGATGCAGGACTATGGGTAGATCTCAAAATAGTAATCACATCATGAACAAATTTAGGAAAAGTGTCATCATATAAAATGTGAAAATTGGTAACTTGAGTGTGGCTAATGACACCCAACCCATAGGTCCCTCTTGCTTACTCTCATGACCCTCATAGGCATCTTTTCACTAATTCCCAATCATCTATAGCCTTCTAGACTTTAACCTAATTATCCAAACTACTCTTTACATGACTAATCCATCCCCCTAGGTCCTTTCAGCTTAAGACTATAGCACCACACTTGAACTATAACATTGGTGCCACTCCTATCCAATTTTAGTGCTTCTATCCAAGAGCATTTTTGTCCCCAATCGTCAATTTATTCTAGTTCCCCATCCTTATCCTTATTTTCTTAATTTGAGTACATTCTTCCCCTAACCTAATTTTTCCCCCTTTTGCTTTTGATGCATTTACTATTTACATGTGTGTCGAGAGATATAGGGTTTGGAAATTGAAATAGACCTACAACAAGATCTATTAAATTTTAGCCTTCAAAATTTTATACATAGGCTCACACTAAGGTAGCAGACCAAACCTAGAAAGCTTAGATCTCCTAGAAAATAGTGCCAAGATTTGACTATAGCACTGGTGCCACTACTATTCATTTTCAGCACTCCTTTCTAAAAGATAGAAAAAATAGACTTTCCATAAGTACTTAGAATAAAATTTAACTATAGTTTTGCATAGTTGGACTAGTTCAAAATCAATAGTTTTTAATATACTTTTACTTAGAGATTCCAAATATAGAGGGCATCATGCATGACATGATGGCTTTCACTTCCAATTTTAGCTACGAAAGTTGGTATAACTTCTAGATCAAAATCCATATTTTAGACACCAATGATTAGGGGCAATGTGCATGACACATTTATCTTATTTTCTTTTCAAGTTCAATATTACCCAAGCATTCTCAGTAGTTGCATACCTTATTCCATCTATAGGTGGTTGGCATCATTTTGGAGTGGATTTCATAAAAGCCTAATTTCTACATTTTATAATGGCTTTCATATCATCTTAGTGCACTAGTTTTGGATTTGCTTTCATACAAGCCTAATCTCTAACATTCAAAGTGGCCTAGTTTCTAGCATACATTTAGCTATCCATGCCAATATTATCATATCATAGTACATTCATGGTCTTCAAGAGCCATCCCATATGACACACATCTATACCGGTATCAGTTCATAGCTTCACTTCATGGGGAAATGATGGAGCCAAAATACTAGCTAGCCTTTGTATTCTTGAGCCACCTACTTAGAGGGATTGGACACATAGTCCAAACATATATTAACATTGTGTATTAAGTAAAAAATGATCTAATCTTTATTTTTTTTGTAAATTCATACTTTATAATGTGTTCTCTCTATGCACACCAATATCACATAGCTTCATGAGCTTCATCCTTATAGGTAAGTTTAGGTATGCTTTCTATTTTTAATTTATCATAGTATTTCACTTTGCTACATCACTAAAATAAAGTAGGGGAAAATTTAGTCATATAAAATATGAAAATTGGTAACTTGAGCATGGATAATGACACCCAACCCATAGGTCCATCTTGATTTCTCTCATGACCCTCATAGGCATCTTTTCATTGATTCCCAATAATCCATAGCCTTCCAAACTTAATCCTAGCTCAACAAAACTCCTCTTTCCATGACTAATCCATCCCCCTAGGATTCATTATCTCAAGATAATAGTACCACACTTGGAATATAGAACTAGTGCCAATATTTTCCACTTTTTATGCTCTTGTCCAAGTATATTTTTGGCCCCAATGGGTAGTTTCTTCTAGTTCCCCATCCTTCTCCTTGTCAGCCTAATGTGAGTACATTCTTCCCCTAACCTGGTTTTCCCCCCATTTTATTTTAATGCATTTATTTTTTACATGTGTGTAGATAGATATAGGGTTCAAAGATTAAGATGGACCTACAATGAGCTCTGTTGACTTCCAACCTCTAAAATTTTGTACACAAGCTCACACTGAGGCAACAGACAAAACCTAAAAAGTTGAGATCTCTTGGACAATAGCGATAGAGGTAGAATATAGTGTTGGTGCCACTTGTATCCACTTTTAGTGGTCCTATCTAATCATAAAATGAATGCTAGATCTAGATTCATGATAGTGTCCTAGTCTTGTACCTTAGTTTCCAACCCCTGAATCATTCATTTTAGTCCATTTTTAGATAAGTTAATTTCTCTTCCTCATGTAAATTATTAGATAAAAATCTATATTTTTCCATATTAAACTAGATTTTTCCCATTACTCTAGACCCTTTATTGTTTTGGAACTAAACACTAGTTACCAAAAATAATAATACACAAATTCATCTACAAAAAACTCATGGATTTAAGAAATAGGGATTTAAAATTTAAATCATATTACTAACTAAAAAGGATTTAAGTTGTAGACAAAATGGGATTTTAGTAGAGATCAATGTTTATCTATGGAATTGATGTCAATTCTATCAGTGTGGATAAGCCTTTGAGGATATGGGCCTAAAGATGGGATTTATGGTGTTTGACATGGTTTAAAATTGTTTAATATAGTCTAATAATGCTTAAATAATATAAAACTAGACTGTAAAATAGAATTAAAAATAAATATAATTTCTGAAATAAATAAATTACTAACCTTTATAGTGCTTCCAACTTATAATGAACAAAAAATTTGATGATAAGATTCACGATCTTTGGATGAGTGTAAATGCATTGGTGTAGGTATATGGTTTGCATTAGATGAGAAATTGGCTAACTAACATTCCAAATAAAATTATTCAACATTACATTACAATTACAAGTGTATAAATTCCATCCTTTAGTCTAGGGGGACCTATGGTTAAATTGAAATTGATTCAATAGAATGACATCAATCGTGGGGATCGGTAATGATTCAAGGATTAAATTACCAAAACTATTTAATGGTTTCAACCGTGAAGTCAAATTACACCTCAAGTTGATTAATTTTTTTTTGGATAATTAGTGGGTCATTAGAGGTTAAAGCAACTTACCTTTATTATGATTTGGGTTGATTTAGTTAGATTTTATGGTAGGTAATTAGTTAAAGTAATTTACTTAAGTGAAATTAATTAATAAAAATAATTACGTAACACAAATGGTAAAGTGGGAATTGGATATTTACACAGGGTGAAATATGGATAAACATGAAAGGATACTTAAGACCTAGACGAGCACAAATATTATTGTGTAAAATCCTAGTGCCTAAAAAACCCTATGGTTTTTACTTTAATTTTTTTGTCCTCCCAGCATTTCAAATTAAATTATGAAATTTTAATCAAATTGGAGTGTTTTATAGCATCAATTTTTTTCTCTCCTCTTTTTCTCATTTTTTTTCTTTGGAAAAATTAAAATCACCAAAAGATGAATCTCTTCCTTCTCTTAACCCTCAATTGGGTGATAGTTATTTTCCCCATTAACTAGGTTCATGTTATCACTAATAAAATAGGTACATTATGACATATTATAGTGTCAAATGAAGGTAGCCACCATATCCTTCCTCAATCCCCTCCACCTCCTAAGAAAATATAATCTTGAAGGTGTGTGTGTGCACATTCAATATAAAATAGCTAGGGTTTTTAATTTTGAAGACATTAAAGATCAAATAATAAATATGTGAAAGATAATATAATATTTTAAAAATTAAAATTAGTATTTCATTTTAAATGTCACATCACTAGAAAATCATATCACATATGCAAATAGTCTAGAATATGGCATAATGAATCATGCATTTATATATTCATATAGGAATTTTGTACCTAACAATACTTCATATGTTGTAGATACTATTTATGAATTATATAACACCTCAATCTTGTACACTTGGAAAATATAGACCTTGGTTGTTCCTCTCATCTCTAGACCTTTTCCGCTATTCAAAGGCTCATATCTATTATCTCTTTGTGATCATTGATTATCTCTTAGTATAATCAATGTTATTTTTGTGACTCAAATCTTCTATCATACTCAGAATGCTATAACCTCCTTATCCTCTATTTGTGTAAGTTTTGGACATGCCCCTATTTTCCAACTATTCAGACACTTGCATCCTAATCAGATGGCTATGTTGACACAAGTGTCCTATTCCAATGAAAGAGTATAGTACCCTAAATTCATCCAATTTGAAATTAAATATATACCTATGGTTGGCCCATGTTCTTTAATGTGAGATATTTTGAAAAACTATTGGTATACATACATGACCAATATTCATTCATTTTTCACCTAACAAAGACCTAAAAAATGAGAAGGAAACTTACCGAAATCATTCAATCAAGAATTAAAGTAATGAAATCTTCCTTATTTTATCATATTTAAATGTATGTCATAGGGATAACACATGTACGAGTTTGAATTATTTAAGGAGCATGCCAGTAGTCATAGTTTCCAAGTCACAAGCTGGGTCATTATTGTAATTATTTTCCACACATTTAACCCTTCTACACACATTCGACAAAATATTAGGGTAGAACTACATTAATCAAAATGCCTATTTAGAGTAGTGGATATGTAATATCACCCATTGATAAAGGGGTATTTGGGGTTAAATTAACAACATGATCCCACTAACCTATTTTTACCATAGTCACTATGAAGATGAAGAATTAGGGTTTTTGTATTTGACAAGGAGCAACAATCTATAACCTATATCTAATCATACCAAAGTGAAGATGACATAGAACTTATAATATATTAGTTGGTGGCATATATATCTAGAAGGTATTCCATATAAGACACCTATTTATAGGTTAGATAGAAGCATTAAATTAACCATCTATGGTCGATGCAAGCATCTGAGGCTAAAGACGTCAAATTTCCAAAATTTGATGACTGATCTGGCATCTAGATCTAATCTGTTTGTAGTTATTTCCATATTAGATTTGAATGTGCATAGTAATCCATATAAGTACTCTTATTTTTTATTTATTTCAATATAAATAATAAGTTATACTTACTTTTTTTAAGATATCTTAATATTTAAATTTAGAGTAATGATGATCTATATTTGTAATTAATTATCTTGTTATAAAGATAGTTTATCACCATTGTTCCATAAGTTATCTCTACCCATTTAATCCTATATCAATTAATCTATATTTTAGGGTTGAAAATTTGGTGCAACTAATCTATATGAATGAAAAACATTATGATTCCTAGGGTTTTCTATCAACTAAGATTTCATATTATTTTAAGTTTTCATTTCCTATTTATATTTTTTTGAATTCAACCTAGATATATCCCTATATTGGGAAATGTGCCTATTGAACACATTGAGATTCCTCTAAAAAAATTAATTTTGTTTAACAATATAATATTCATTTCATGATCATGAAAAATAAGGTTAGCCATTTGTTTAATTAGTTCATGACTACCAAGACTTTGAAGATCAACCAATGAATACTTCCATACAAAGTTATTAGGGACATATGTTCCCAAAGTATTATAGATAGAAATAACATTGATGCAAATAAAAATAAATTAATATGATTTCATCTTCTTCTTTCTCAAAATATGAAGATATGTAGGAATACATATATTTTTCATATAATTAACTATTAAAAATATATTATATTTTATGGAAGGATTTATGTTATTTCCATATCTAAATTAATAGATAAAATATAGTAAAAATTTTATATATAGGAAAAGATAAAAAGATAATTATTAATATATTTGAATCAAAAAGTTTGCTTCCATGGAACAAATAACACAAGTGTTATTAGCCTTCATTTCAATATTGTTAAAGATCATGGGTTAAGAAGAAGTAAATATTATTTTAAAATAGAAAAAATACATAAAAACTCAACCAATTTTTGGAGATTTAAATCAAGGAAGATACTAAATTAAAAAAAGACTACATTTTTTTTCCAAACCAAAATCTAAATGATAGAATTGAGCAAAACAATGCAAAAGTATCACTCAAATAAAATGTCTTGACTAAAAAATTTCAACCTATTTTCATATCATTAATCTATGATATTTATATCTTAATCTTCACTTCATTCAAATATTTAGAGATAAATTAATTATATTGAATAGATTTAGGTTACATTCTTACAATAATTCAATCAATTATTTAAGCCTTAAGTCATATACATTATCTAATGTACCACTCTTTGCCTAAACAATCACTTTAAAATAACATTAGAATTTTCACATGTGTAAGGTAAAAATTAAACACTAATAATCAATATCAAACTTAATTTTAAAATATAACATAATGATTACATGTCAATTGATAAAAAAACGTCTCAGTATAAACTTATGTAATTCATACTAAATGGATAGTATTATGAAGATTTTTTTTAAACTTTTAAATTGGATATAGGTTACAAGAATGGCAGGCATTTAAAAATTCAAAGAGAATAAAAATTTGAAGTGATGACTTATAGAAGACATTATTATTGATGTTGTTGCCACTATCATAATGGTCACTTCATAGACCACTACATTGTGTGTGTATATATAAATGGGTATTATGTGTTAAAATGTTTTATGGAGGTATTTTCATAAGAGCCATTTTTCATCATGTTTAATATTTTAAGATTTAATTATGTAAATCTTAAGTTTTATTAAAATGTTGAGTAATTTAAATCAATGAAATAATATGCAATAGAAAAACATTAATTTATTAAAAAATTTGATTTGTTTTGAATTTCTAAAAATAGTAATAAATATATGTAAATAAATACTTATCTATAAAACATCTCAAGTGGAATATTTGAATGCTAAAAATGGCATATAAATAGATGTAAGTGTCATCAATAAGATATCTATGTTAGATAATCCCCTAGACATTAGTGCTATACTTGGATAATAACACCATGTGGATCTAGTGTCCTAAAAATAGTGTTAGTGTCCTCTATACAAGAATGTTCTTATATTTTGGATGTACCTACACTTATGTTTATGGGTTCTATTTTTATGTGCATAAATTCTAACACTCTGTACTATGCTTGTAACAACTAATTTATGATGTAAACCCTAATCCTCCTTGCAAGTAAGATAAAAGCTAAAAATATGTGTTCGTTAGTAGGATAGGCTAGACATCCTCAACACCTCATTGTGAAGAGAGTTGCCTAAATGCCAATACATCGAGGAGGGATTAAGCCTGATACATTTATCCCCACCTAGGTATTGGTTCAAGATCAATTGATGCTATAATGATAGTGGTATTGATTGCCTTGAGTGTCCTTAAGATTGGAAATCCAGAAAATATGGGATTAAAGTAGCTGTAGATGGTAGTATGTAGAAGTAGGGTAGAATAGATTAATAACCTTGATTTTTATAAACTTTTTTGTGTTTGAATAGGTATTTTTCATAATTTTTCCATCTAGAGGATAGAGGTCTAAAGGCCATGCATTTATATTATTTTGTATCTTGTGTAGATAATAAAATATGTTTAGGCCAACCTTTGGAGGGTTTAAATTTTTAAAATATATCCATTTAGGAGAGTTAAAATAAGGGAAACTATTGATATGTTGGAGACACTATCACCATGTGGCCCTAGTGTACTAAATATGGTTCTAATTTCCATCTGAAAGGTTGCTAGGAACGAAGGGCTAAGATCTAGGAATGAAGGTTTGAGACTGTATTTTAGTTGACTAGGGACTCTTATGGTCCACACAAAAGTTTAAAAAGTGTGATAAAAGGATCTAGAATAGGTCTATGGCTAAGCTAGGAATAGTTTTTCTCAAGTAACACTCTTATCACTCAAATACCACTTTTGGGTGATTACATTTGCCCCCCTCCCCCCTTCCCCCAACCCACCCCCCACCCCCCACCCCGCTTTATGCTAGAAACGTAGAAAAGTGAAATTAATAGTATAAAGGAAAAAGAAGCTTACCTAGACTTACCTATGAAGTGAATCCCATGTAGTTAAGTCTAATTATGTGAATTTGGGTCTATGCATGTGAATAATGATCTAAATCATGACCTATAATGAAACATGCATAAATTAGTGCTTACGATATATCAAAAGTAGAAGACTGTGCTAAAATTAACTAAGTAAAGATATGGGAAAGAGGAAAGGAATGAATACACCTCGTTGGGTACATGAACCAATTCAAGAACTTGGTGACAACTTGTGTGTGTATATAGTGATCAAATCATTGAATATCTTAGACTAAGATGATAACTTACATATTCATCATATGTGGGTGGCTTAAGAACTCAATCTAATTTTGAATCCATCATTTTTCATCCCTACTTGGTGGATCAAGACCTATAAATAACTTGGATTAGAATGTAAGTGTGTCTAATCCTCTCATGCGGGTGGCTGAAGAACTTAAGTCGGCTATGAATCCATAATTTCCCACCCATGTGTAGTAGATGCATCTAAAATTCTATTATGAAAAGTGATGGAAAGATCTAATTGGGTATATCTAAAAGTCTATGTTGGCTCCACAACCACTCATTATATTAGGTGACTATGGGACACTTGGGAATGTCAACCACTATAGAAGGAGTAAAACCTGAAACTAGTGATGACCTATAAAATATGATGTCAAGTGTATATATTATAGAGAATGATGTGGAATTTTCCATTCCATCTGGTCAACTTGTGTGTAAATGAGCACATGGAAACTATGTGTTGTGTACATGTCCCCAATCTAATATCTGAGTATACTGATTCTAGACTAAGTTATAATGAGTGTATTTGAGTATCTAAACTAAATATGAGAATGACCCTACCATGAATGTTTCTCCTAATTTTAGCATCCAATATGAATCTGAACTAAACAAGTATAAATCTAAATAATATTTTAGCATAACTATCAAACCTATAACTATATCTATGCAAATTTGTATTATACTTGGTATACTATTTTAGCTAATATAAACTACCTTGAAATTGGGGCTACTAGATAGTAGTGCCATTTCTTGTATATTAATGCTATGTGGCACTAGTGTCCCAATCTAGGCACTAATGTCTATCTAGTCTAAAATTTGAGTCACTGTACTAATTTATGATTCCTTATTTTTCTTATGTTTTGCCTGTGTCTGATTTTATGAAACTAAACCTTTGTGCTGAAATATGTTCTATCAATGCAATGTAGGACCCTAATCTCTGTGACAAACCCCTATTAATGACTCCTATTTTGAGAGTAGTTTTTGACATGTGAAATAACTATCTTGAAAATAAATAGATCTAAATACTATGTTACTTAGAGCATATATGATGAATACATGATAATACAATATAATGTCCAAACATATCATTAGAATTTAAAAGAATCTAAGCATAATTTTGTAATGTATGATGTATGTTGTATCTATCATTGTAAAAGGGTGTCAAAATAGATGTTATCAGTGTATATAACAAAAAAATTGAGTAACTCCCTATGGGGATGGGACATGATGTCCATCATGACACCCAAGTAGAAAGGGTAGATGTGGGAGGTCCCTCATGACATCAAAGTTTGGTGTGTGTAATAATTAAATACAAGTTTCATGGCCATGATGCATCTAATAAAACATACATATGCAACACATAAGGTATGCAAAATAGGCTGAGGGACCACAATACAAAAGACATGGGTACATGTCACTAAATCTAAGAAAATAAGACATACAAGGACATCTTTAAATGTAAACATACATAAGAAAAAAACAAGTTAGATTATATCCACATAGAATGACATATTTAAATGTCTACATACATAATTAGGAATGCACATGTAAGGGATATGGGCACATATCTAAGTAATACATGAATACAAGTGGCATAGAGCCAAAGAATAATGGCATATTCAAATGCCCTAAAATATAATGATCATATAGAATACAATCAAGTCTAAACTAGGAAAGCTAGAAATGAACTCATGCATGAATGTATTAAAAATCTATGTAAGAGCTAGGATGTACATATGTTGAGTATAAAGTAGTGACATTCAACAAAAAATCTATGTATGAGTAGCAATGATCAATATCAAGATATAACAATTCTAAAACTAGAATGTATCAAATGTAAGGATAAAACTTGGTAATATAAACTAGGTATAAGGTGCCCCCATGTGGGTAGATCTATCAAATGAATAATATTGCATTAGTTTATATGCCCCCAATGGGTATATAATAGTAAAACTAGATCAGTGTGGTGGAACTAAGTCCTATAAGTAATCTACAATCACTCAACAAGAACAATTGAAGCATATATATATGATTAAACCAAATATAATAAGATAAATAACATATATAATGTCTCATAAGTATAATAAATGTAAACATAATAGTTCATACAATCTATGAAATTTGTCTTTACTGAGTAATATTTGAATGTTTTTTGTTTTTGACATGTTATATTATATTTGTGTCTTCTAGATATAAGCTACGTACAAGCAATATGAAAATAAACTATGTACAAGAATAAATAAAGAGGGAAAGTATTTACAAGAGGTGGGAATTATACCAGCTGACGAGTATCATGGGAACTCACTATCACTATGGCTTGTGTCAAAAATAAGAATGGTAATATCTCATGTAGTGTGAATGATATTTTATAGTTGAATGTTGTTACAGTAGGAATCTAGGTATTATTCATCATCATAATCATAATATTATTCAACATCAGAATCATGATAACCTAGAATGCTAGGAGTTACCTCAAATTATGGATTTGATCTTTCTAAATTGTGTTTTGGCATATTGATTGTGGTTTTAGCATCTAAAATTGTGCTTATTTTAGACATATGGTGTTGTGTAGGCTCTTTTGATAGAAAACCTATTTTGAGAATGTTTATTTATGTCACATGATTTTGAATTTGCAACTTAATATATTTCTCTTTCTATAAAATTTACTGTGTATCTATATGTTTTATCTTTATAAACTATATTTGTGACTAATGTGCCTTAGGATGTTCAATAAATCCCAAACCCTTTTGACCAATATTATCAACTGCTAAAATAGGAGAAGTGATGTCTTGGGCTCTCTTGCCCAAACTTTAAACATGATAATCAAACTATTGTAGATAATTTTGACTAAACCCATACTACTTTGAAATTTGATATTCATTTTGGAGAGTTAGATTTGCATCTTTTTCTTGATTTATATGTTCTTTTTATATTATTTCTTGATCTGATTATGATTTTTGAAATTTTTTTATTCTAGGTTATGCTTTGGTAATCATTTATGTATTATTTATAAATTGGGCCCTTTTTAAATTTGTATATGTGCCATTGTTTGTTGTTTGGATGAAGTGTCATAGTGTGATTCATCTGTATCCATTATTTATTATATTTAACTTTTCAATATTAAACATGAATTGGTGTGATGCCCATGCATTTTATGATTAACACAATAAAATCTGTATCTCCTTACTAGGTGTAGAGGGGGTAGGTTGATAAAATTATATTTAATCATTTACCTTAGTACCTCAATTGAAATCTTATTTTATCTTTGAATACTTTTTGAATCACTAGTTGTATATTCAATTTTTTATGATTTGGATATGTAACATTATTTTCCACAAATTAACAGGTGAAGATGCATATACATGATTTACACTATTGTTCCCTAGAGAATTTTAAATTGTATATTGATTTTCCATTGTTGTAATATTTTAATGTAATAGTTGATTCTAATTTTGTAGACCTACAGCTATCTTGCTCATACTAATAATTTGATCACACAAAGTCTCACACGTGAAAACCCTAGATGATTATGATTAAACATGTAGGCGCACACCCTATAGGGAAGAGGTGTGAATAAATTAAGTATGGGAATTAGTTACATTGATATAGGCTACTTCATCTCGTGGAGGGGTGATAGCATGGACCTAGTTAGAGGTAAAATACATATCACCCTCATGGAGATGAAGAGGAAAAGTAGACTCTTTCATGTACATAAGATATGACATTGAAACTTGAAACATAGTTGTTAGTTTATATGCTAAATCCTATATGTGTGTATAGTTTTGCTTGTTAATAGAGTTACACATAAGAGAAAGATAACTTGCTATGAAATATGTCATATATTTCAATTGATAGAAAGCATAATCTATACATATGTTTGTGTCTTTTTTGAATTCACTCTAAATTAAATAGAATAAGAATGCAAATAAAAGTATTAGGCTTTTCAATAAAAAGTAATTAATTTCTTCTATCATTATGATCATGATTGTATGAAATATAAATTAGAATATTTATTGATCTAAAATATGAGTTCTAGAAATGTAAACCCTAGGGATATATAGGGTTATGGTTTTAAATTAGGGTTGCTTTACAAAAATTTAAATTACATTAAATAAATGAAACCTTGATATGGGATTGATTAAATGAGATAGGTTATTCTAAAAAATTATAAAAATAGAAGTTTGTAACCCTAATTTAGTGCAAAAAAATTGGGAAAAGGTATAACCTATGTAAAACTAGGGTTTTAAGCAATATTTGAAGTCACATTCACCAAATTTTTTAACCTTTAAGGTTTTATATATGTAAATCCTAAATTTGATCAAAAGGCTAAGTAGTCTAAATTAGTGAAAGAATATGCAATAAATAACCACTAATTTGTTATGTAATTTTACTTCATTTAACATTCTAAAATAGTAATAAATATGTGCAAATAAAGACTTATCTAGAAAACACCTAACACTAAAGATCTAAGTGTTGAAAAATGGGATGTGAATAGGTTTGTGTATCATCAATAGGATCCCTATGTCACATCCTCTCCTAGATAGTATAAACATGCTTTGATAGTAGTTCCATGTGGCTATAATGTCCTAAAACACACTAATATCCTCTGTGTAGGACTGTTCTTAAATTTGGGGTGTACATGTGTGTGTGTTTCTAGGTTTTATTCCTTCACACACAAAGTCTAAAGCTCTATATTGTGCTTTTACTAGTTGATTTATGATGCAAACACTAATCCTACTTGTAAGTAAGGCATGAGCTAAAAATGTGTATTTGTTAGAAGGATAGGTTGGAAATCCTTAACATCTTGTTGTGATTATATTTGCCTACATACTAATACTTTGAATAGGTATCAATCCTGATGTAGTTTTCCCCACTTATGTTTTAGTGCAAGTGAAAATGATGCTAGAATGATAGTAGTATTAAATACCTTGAGTGTACTTGAGATTAGAAATCTAAAAAATTTGGGCTTAGGGAAATTGTATATGGTAGTATGCCGAAGTAGGGTAGAATAGGGATTAATAACCTTGATTTTTCTCAACTTTTTTCATGTTTAAATAGATCTTTTACATTTATTTTTGATCTAGTGGATAGAGTTATAAAATTCATGTATTTATAGTGTTTGTAGCTTATGTGGATAATGAAATATTATTAGGCTGACCTTAGGAGGGTTTAAATTTTGAAAACATATCCAATCAAAAGAGTTAAGACAAGGGATACTAGAACCATGTTGGAGACACCAGTGCCATGTGGCTCTAGTCTCCTTAATGTGGCACTAATGTCTATCTGACTGGTTGTTAGGCATGAAGGGCTAAGATTTAGTAATGAAGGTTTGAGACTATGTTTTAGATGACTAGGGATTCCTATGGTGAACATAAAGGATGGAAAATTGTGATAAAAGGTTATAGGATAGGTTTAAGGCTAAGCTAGGAATAGGTTTTCTCAAGTAGCACTCTTAACATTCAAATTCCACTTTTAGGTGATTACACATCACATTATACAAATGAAAATTGATTTTGGAATTTAATGAAATCATTGATAGATTATAGTATATGTGTAATCCCTATTTAAAAATGTAAAAGTGTGATTGATAAAAGAGTAAAATTAAATTAATAAAAAATATGAGTTTTAGTTTCATTCAATCCCCATGAATTAGAGAATGATATGATTAATGGGGTGAAAATTTAAAAGTTTAATCTTGACACACATCAAGAAAAAATAGACAATATTAGTGACGTGAAGAGTCTTAATATATCAAAATACGTAACATAAAAATATATTTATTTTACTAAAAAAATTATCTCAAAGTTTAAGGAAAGATCCAAGGTCTTAAGTTCCTTTCTTTTAGTTGCAAAAATAAAATAGGTTTTCTTTTAACAGATGATGTTTCAAAACAATCTATCTTCCATAGAAAATGATATAAAAGGAATTATTTCAGAAGTGGTTTTTTATTAATATTCATAAATAATATCTTGGGTTTAATCACTCAACAAATATTAAATATATGGAAGAGATAAAATAAAATACCTACCTTGAGAGATGATCCAAAAAATTTGAAATATTTACACCAAAAAAAACAAACATCTCCTTGGTTATCTCTCTCAATACAATCCTCCTCAATGCCTTCAGTAAACAATACTTTTAAGGCAATTTTTTTTTTTACCAAATACCTCCCCTTGTGAAGCAATCAAACCAAAACCTTCAATACCATAGTCATCCCTGGCTATTAAGACAATCTTCCATAATGCCCTCAATAAACTATACTTTTAAAGTAAAATACTACCAAATCCCTCCCCATCTAAAGCAATAAAGTAAAAACCCTCAATGCAAAGATTGACCCTGCTTATAAATAGATTTTTCAATGATAGTTTTTAAATTAAATATTAACATAATAGACATTAAAGATAATATATGTTATTTTTATTAGTATTTTATAAGACAGTATTATTTTTATCACCAAAATATATTAGTTTATTAATGAAGTAGTTCCATGAAAAATAAAAATAATTTAGTTATGTTTGAAGACATATTATTTCAACAAAATATAAATAGGTAAGTAAACACTGGTTCAAACAAAGTGATGTGACAACATTATTATTGAAAAAGTGTTCTTTTTAATAAATAAAAATTTAAAAATTCAAAGGTAAAAAAGAAATTTATTGATGATTTTTTTTTTGTAAAATCTCTTAATTTATTAATCTCTACCCACACCCACAATATTAATTGTCTGTAGACATGTAAATTTTATTAGTAACCCATGACATTATATAATTTAAATTAAAGTTTAAACCTATGCACTATATCTTCCCACACCATAGACTAAAATCATATTATACTTTTAAATGTAACATATTAATATTTTGATATCAAAATTATTAAATTATTGATGAATATGGTACTAATGAAACCAATTTTTTTATTTTCTTAATGTATCACTAATAATAGTTACATTTAGGAAATATTTCATATTTCATCCTTTTCAATATAAAATCTATTAAAATATAATTAATATAAATTAATATATTTTAATACAAATTTGAATTCAAATTTAACATAGTGGGTTAGGACTTATTAATTTTTTCTTTAATATTTTTTTTATTAGATGAGGTAAACGCTTTTGATAGGAGTAATGAACCAGATTTTGGGTACAACAAGACGTTGAATACCTACAACAAAAAAACCCACATGATCCACAAGACCATAGATAACTAAATCTAATTGAATAACTTAAGATAACTCCTAATAACTAAACATCAATTTAAATACCAAAGACAAGAAAAAAATGAAATAAATAGATCACCCATGAGCATTCAATAAGCAAAAAAAAATGAAAACCATTGGGGGGTAGTTAGCAAGGTAAGGTCTTCAACTACAAGTTTGGGCCTATGTTATCTCACGTCTTGAGATAAGGTCTTTTATCATCCATTGAGATCCATTTTTTACTAAGTCTTCCACCTTAAACCTTAGCAATTCAACCTCTAACCATTTACCTTTACTCTTAATGGTGGAACAAACATCAAATTTAAGTTTACTAGGGTGTAAATGAGGGTAACCAATAACCAATGTAAGATCACTGAAGATGGTTGTGATGAATGAGGATGGTTAGGCACCAAAGGGGAATAAAATGAGGTTGTGTTATGGGAATCTATGAGAATAGGTAGTGGAATGGAAACATCCTCATTATTTTACCACCTAGAAGATTGATCAAAAGGTCCATCCTTCTTATGCCAAATCTGAAGAGAGATAGAATAGGGAGGTGGATAAACCACCGAAGAAAACTTAGCTTCCTTATTGCCTAGCCAATTAAATTATAAGAAATGAAATGAAAGTCCTTCAAAGTTGAGGTAATGAGTCCATTTGAATTTGGAAGAAGATAGCAAAATAGAGTGACATAGGTGTTTGGAAATGTCAACAAGAGTATAAAACCTCATGAATCTACCTTCTAATGAATTTCCATAAATATTCATGAATGATCCCACTTTTTTGACCAACTAAATGAGAATCTCCTCCTTTCTTAGTAAAGGTGGAAGATGGTACAATCTAGTTCAAAGGAGTATGAAAGAAATCTTCTCATTTTATGGGTCAATGAAAGGCATCCATGGGCATAAGACTAAACCATATTTTTAGAAGAACCATGGCCTAGAAGACCAAATGAGGTATGTGTTTTAAGGATTATGGAAAACAACCAGGAAAAAGCCAAAACTACTTTGGGAGAATGAAGGCATTGGGATATACTTATAATGAGACTATACCCAAAGGGAGAGGTCTTATGTGGAGGGGTGAGAGTCCACACATTTTAAGAAAAAATCCTTGCTACCCAAAACATCCTCCAAATCATCAATATAGGAGTAAAAACCCTCTAGGACCAAGGCTTTGAATGAAAAGCTTTTCAAAGTATCTCCAAGATGGAAGGAAGGGATGGGATAAGAAGGCAAAATAGGGAAGTAAGGGGGTCACCAACACATGAGGGGATGATCAAATGAGGGGGAATGAGAGAGTGGATATGAAACTAAGAGGCCAAGGTGGAGGAATAATAAGGGAGAATTTTTTGGTAGAAATTTGGATAAATGTGGAAGGGGTTATCAACATTTCTATAGTCTATATTTCTAACAAGTTTTAGAATACCTTGAGGAAGAGCCACCACTAAAGCCATGTAAGAGGGAGCCTAGGAGGGAGGAAGTATAGGAGAGATGATATAAATATGAGTAGTTAGATAAAGGTGGAAATAGGGATCTGGAGCTATAGAAATATCATCAAACACAAGACCATCTACCAAATCACCTGTAACATTTTTGATGAGGCTAGAGGATAGAAATCCCCTATGAAAACTAGAGACACCACTCTTTACTATGCTTGAAGGTTCCTTGAGATAGAATAGGGTAGGAATAGTCTTGTAATGTGAAGGGGTGAGTCTTGGAAGGGATCTCAATAATCATCCTCTTTCACAAACATAGAAAACTTAGGATCAAAAGGAGGGAACATAGTCCATTCAATAGATGACCATTATGTCGAGCCAAGGATTTTAATTTGAATTTTACAATAAAGGGTAACATATTTTTTAGATAAATAAATATTATTTAAACACATGTTCAAAATATATGAAAAAAATCAAAGATACAAACCTAATATAAAGATATATATACAAAACAATTATATACTATTAAATAAGGCAAGTACTAAAGCCAAATCATGACCCTTGTTATAATCTATTTGTGTTTTATGTTATTTCCAAAATTTCACATTTCATCTCTTAACTTATACCACTAGTAAATATATATTAAATATATTTATCTAAAAAATCTAAGAGATATCAATCTCAAGGCCTTTATCTTCATTTTTTAACATAACATAATTATTAGTAATTTCATTACATTCTTCACAAATATATTACTAATTGGTGACATATCATGTCAATCTAACATTAAAAATGTGTCAAATTCAAATAAATAAAAATTATGGCTCCAAACATCATTATGTATCCAAAATATTATAATATTTTTAATTGAGTTCTCCATAAAAAAATAAAAACTTCAAGTAATAGTCAAATATATGTGAAATCTAAAATCTGAATTAAAAATGAACATACTTAGACATTATATCTGAAAATACCTGTTATTCTTCCATTGTATAGTGCTTCAAAAATATTTTTAAAAGCCTCACCTTATCCTCAAACAATCATTCTTGTATTTCTCTTTACATTTATTGGGTTTCGAAATGCACTTATTTTCTTCAGAAATTAACTCCCTCTAACAACTCCCTTATTTTATTTCAACACTTTTATTGTTATTATGGATGGTATTTATAGGGTTTGTGTTTCAATGGTCACTTCAAATTATTAACCCATAATATTATCTTTATATGGAGCCTTGGTTTGTATTCTATGAAATTATATTATGTACTTCTATCTTATCAATGTGTCAGATATATCATAAAATTTTATATATTTTTATTTATGTAATATCATTAATTTATATATTAAATATAATACAATTATTACCACCACCACCACCTCCATATGTATTTTAAATACATCTATATGAATAAATTTAAGATATATTAGTCTTGAACATGTATCTTAAATATATTTATATGAATAAATTAAGGAAATATTAATCTTGAGGTATCTATCTTGGTTTTATCACATGCAATATTGATTAATGATTCCATTACTTCTTTAATTATGCATGTGACAAATGGATACAATCTATCTATGCTATTATATTAGGATCAAAAAATTCATAAAAATACTTCAAACTCCACCATATGTCTAAGATATTATAATAATTATCAATTCATAAAAAGAAAAAGAAAATTATTATATATGATACTTAAATAAATGTCACATTTAAAATTAGAACTACCTTATAACATTCAAATGGACATCAAACATAAGAAAAAAATTAGTAATTTAGAATTGTATTTAACTTAAAACTAAATTAAACTAAGTTAGCCTAATATTATAAAAATAAATTTTAAGTTAACTAAATCTTATAAGGTAGTTTAAAGTCACATTTTAAGCCATACGTTAGGTCAGTTTTGGCATTGGATTATAATTGGGTCCCAAATAAAATTTAAATTATTCCTTAACATTGGGTAGTGACACATACTATGGTGAGCACTTAAATTAAACTTTGAAACATTCTAACATTGACTTGATAGTAGGATAACTTAACATGAAATTATTTATTTTGAGATTAAATTTTATTTAGGAAATGGTGTTTGACATTTTTCATTCACATTATGTAAGCATTTTTTCAATAAAAAAATATTTTTAAAAAATATGTACGGGAATAAATATATAAAAGTGAGATAATTTTATTTTCAATCAATGGAAATATATTTTTTATGTGCATTAAATATAAGTTATTTTCACTGTGATTTCATATATTGGGACTATTACAAGAAGAGGTTAGATAAACATATTTTTTCTTTTAAAAAAATATTAATGAATTCCAATGATTCCCATTGCATATCATTAAATAATTTAAAGGAAATAGTATCCTTTTATATTAATTGAGTATCTCTTACTACTCATATCTATGCAATTTAATGTGTATATTTCTTCCAAGGATACCTTCTAATACATCATTTATAATGTCTATTCATCACTATATACCAATTTAATCTTTTTGGAGAGTAATTAGACAACTAATTTATCATATAATTCAACCTCTTAATATGATGGAATTTTGATTCATTCTAAAATACCATGTAGCTTGGTTTGTAAGATCCATTGATGTAAGTTTATTTTTTTAGTTTTTTTAAAGGGTTATATGTTGTTGACTTAGGTTGTTAGGTCATCATCTAAAGAATGGAATATGGGTAACAAATATTATTAATCACATGTGTAATGAAATTTCAATTTAGAGGATTGATCATTAAATATTTCATAATTATATGGTATAATGGAAGAAATGAAAAGTTTAATAAGTGGTACAATTAAATATGATAATTTTTTATTTATTTGATAGGTGAATAAATAGGCTGATGAGTACCATACCCATACAAAATAAAAGAAGATATGTGGGATATATTAGTAAAGTAGAATGAGATAAAATTTAGTATTTAGCTAGAAATTTCAGCTTAAAAGACACTAAAAGTTAGCAAAAAACCAAAAGAGACCTAGACCACTAACCGACTAGTCCATCTACTCATAATCAGAGTATTAAACCAATTTCTTAGTCTCTATGTTCTATTCTTTGTTTCTCTTTCCTTTAGTTTGATTCCCAATACCCTGATCATTTTCCTCATCCAACCTTTTGCACTTCATTCTAGTGGGATTGAAATCCTCATTTCCCTACTCATTGTCCTTTCTATTTTCCTCATTTCCACCCCTGTGAGTGGTTCTAAAACTAGGGGGAGTGAACTTAACCATTTAATCTTCCTCCTTTTAATTTTATGAATTAGAGGTACCTTGAGCCAAAAGACATTTCAAATTTTAAAACTCATCTGATATTTTTGTGTACATCAGTTTCTAGATTATCACTTTTGTATGCAATTTTTTGAGGGATTACTCAATGTCTTCTTTCATCTTGGGGTTTAAAAAAGCCTAATCCCTACTAGATATGAGGTTCATAAATTTGAGATACCCCATATGATTACCTCTCGAGTTAGTATCCTCTTATCCTCTCCTACATATTCATTCTAGTCCCCTACTTTTTCAGATTTGAAATCCGAGAAAAATTCATTATCCCTACTGAATCTTCATGGTCACTGGTGATGTTGATTGCCTCCATCACTACCTTCAACCAAAAGGGTTCTCCCTTCTTTACCAGAAGTAGAATGAACTCTTGGTAGATAATTTTCACCAAGGGACTGCTCTTAAAATTTGTGACCGAGGTTTCAAAATATTTAATAGGAAAGAAGGGTAAGTTGATAGTATAACCCCTAAAATGGTTAATCATATAAAATATGAAAATATAATATTTATTAAAATTATAACATTTAATTTTTTAAATAAGTATTAATTTCTAATAATTATTAAAAATTATGGTAAATTTTGAAATACATTTATAATACTTCAAGATAAATGTTGTGAACTACTAAATTAAACTATGTAGAAATGATTTCAACTATCTATAGATACCTAGTTTTGATACAATACATTTTTCAATAGTGTATCCTTAATGGTTTGTCATATTTTTTCCACTTGTGTATATTTGAATATTTTATGATACTTTCATTACACTTGTCCCATTTGATCACCTACCTTGATTCATTTACTTTTTCTCATGAACATGAGATGATATTAAAAATTATTTTTGTTGCTGTTGAGTTGTGGAGCTAAAAGCTTCACCAATGAGCGAATGCAAAAGTTGATATTTTTACATAGTGACCAACATCGGTCAAAGATTGACTAGAGGCTACCAACATTGGTTATGGATTGATCAACATCGATCATGTGTAGGTAGACAAGGACCAACATCGGTCACCTGTGTGTTCTAGAAGTCTATTTTCGTGGGATGAACAGAATGTTTGCATGATTAGATTAACTGTTAGTTGTAAGTCTACGTTTCTATTTTTGGTAGGACTGATTTGAACCTTTTATTAAGAGTTATATCTGACGGTGGAGAATGCATAGCTCATGATCCCTAATTCTATATAATAGGGATAGATCTTCATAGCTTGTGTAGATGTAGAACATACATGTAAGATAGACAATTCAAGGATTGAATTATGTCTATAATTGATAGAGAAAATTATTGAGGGAAAGAGGTCTATACATCTGAGAGGTGTGGATGAAAGAGAGATTTATTCATTGTATTTCCTTCTGGAAGAGTTTAATACAAGTTTTCATTGTTTCTTATATCTCTTATTCTTTGCTGATTTCTAATTCTAGTTACTTATTATTATGGTTTAATTTCATGTTTAGTTGCTTACAAGAGTAATCAATTGTTCTTGTTAGATCCTGACAAGTGGTATCAGAGCTTGGGTTCACTAATAGGTGGTTTTAGATCTATTTAGTGTGTGTTGATTATAGGTCACTCACAGGGGTTTCTATTTGAGTGGGAGTATAACAATGGCAGAATCAAGTAAACTAAGAATGGAGAAGTTTAACGGCAAGAATTATCAATTATGGAGGATGCCAATAGAAGATTATCTGTATCAGAAAGATCTGTACTTACCATTGGGTGGGGTTGATAGAAAGCCCACATATATGGAAGATGAAGAATGGAATGTTCTTGATAGAAAGGCTCTGGGATCCATAAGGTTGAGCCTGGCATCTTCTGTGATTTCTAACTTGTCACAAGCAAAGACAACGGTAAAGTTAATGGATACTTTAGAAAATTTATATGAAAAGCCCTTAGCTTCAAATAAGGTATATCTTATGAAGCAATTATTTAATTTGCAAATGCAGGAAGGTGGATCTGTATCTAGTCATCTTAATGATTTCCATTCAATTGTAAATCAGTTAAATTTAGTCAAAATAGTTTTTTATGATGAAATTAAGGCTCTCTTAATTTTATGCTCTTTACCTGAAAGTTGGCATAGCTTGGTAATGGTAGTTAGTAATACTACATCTGCTACAAATATCTTGAAAGTAGATGATGTTGTTAGTGTAATCTTGAATGAAGAAATTCACAGGAAAAGCACAGAGGAAACATCAGGTAATGATTTAAGTATTGAAAGTAGGGGAAGGCAAAAAGAGAAGCACAAGCAAGGGAGATCAAGGTCTAAGTCAAAGATGAGAGGTAGATCCAAATCCAGAAATGGAAGAAAAATAACCTGCTAGAATTATCGAAAGATAGGGCATGCAAAGAAAGATTGCTGGTTGCCAGTTAAAAAAGAAAATTAGCATGAAGGTAAAGAAGAAGCAAAAGTTGTAGGTATTGTTACACAAGATGCTCTTATATTTTCTTTGGATAATAAAATAGAATCTTGGGTTTTAGATTCTGGTGCCTCTTTCCATGCTACCCCAAATAGAGAATATTTCAATGATTATGTCCAAGGAGATTTTGGAATAGTTTATTTAGGGGATGATGAGCCTTGTAAAATTGTTGGCAAAGGAAAAGTGCAGCTGAAATTGTAGAATGGCAACACATGGGTGTTGAAATATGTCATGCATGTACCCATCCTGAAGAGGAATCTAATTTTTGTAGAAAAGTTAGGGGATGAGGGTTGTATAATAACTCTCACAGTTGAATCTTGGAAGGTTACCAAGGGTGCACTTGTATTAGCTAGAGGTAAGAGAGTAGGTACTCTCTATTTATGTAATTGTATTACTGATTATTCTCCTTTTGTATTATCTACTTCAGATGTAGATGCAAAGTTGTGGCACTGTAGGCTTGGCCACATGAGTGAGAAGGGAATGAAGGTTCTTAAGTCAAAAGGTAAGCTTTCAGATTTGAAAAGCATAGATCTAGATTTATGTAAGCATTGTATTTTTGGAAAATAGAAGAGAGTGAGATTTCTCAAGATTGGGTCAACAAAGAAGAAGCACAAGTTGGAGCTTGTTCACATAGACATGTGGCGACCAGCTCAGGTAGCTTCTATTGGAGGATCACAGTATTATGTTATTTTCATTGATGATGCTACAAGAAAGGTATGGGTTTATGGCATAAAGAATAAATATGATGTTTTTGACATGTTTATGAAATGGAAAGCTTTGGTTGAGAATGAAACAGGTATGAGATTGAAGTGTCTTAGATCTGACAATGGTGGTGAGTACTGTAGCTATAAATTCAACAGGTATTGTTCTATGAATGGAATACATAGGCAAAGGATGGTTCCAAGGACACCTCAGTAAAATGGAGTTTTTGAAAGGATGAATAGAACAATAATGGAGCATGCATGGAGTATGAGGTTGCTGCTGGTTTGCCCTTACAATTTTGGGTAGAAGTTGTAGATACTATAGTTTACCTGATTAATAGAGGACCCTCTACTACTTTGGATGGTGGAATTCTAGAAGAGGCTTAGACAGGTAAAAAGGTAGATCTTTCATTTCTCAGAGTTTTTGGTTTTGAAGCTTTTGTGCACATTGATAAAGAAAATAGAAAGAAGTTGGATGCTAAATCTATGAGGTGCACTTTTATTGGTTATGGCTCTAAAGATTTTAGATTCTGATTGTGGAATCTAGGAACTAATAAAATTATTAGAAGCTATGATGTTGTTTTCAATGAGAAGGTGATGTACAATGATCAGCTCAAGAAGCTAAATAATTCTGAGCTGAGCAATGTTGATTTGGATGAGGTGATGATCCAAAATGAGCTTGTGGGAAAGAATAATCACAGACAGGAAAACATAGACACTGACATCGATTAGGAAGGAATCGACGTCGGTCAGGAAGGAACTAACGTCAGTCAGACAAGAACTAATGTCGATCATATAAGAATCGATGTCGGTCAAGTATAGACCAGGAGATGACTGAGATCGGTCACTAATAGAGAATTTGGGTGGACAACAAGCTAAAAATGAGTCTCAAATGCCCATCAAGAGGTCAAAAAGGGTAAGTAAACCTCCATTTCAATATTCCCCTTATTATTCTGCTTATTACTCACTGATAGTGGAGAACTAGAGAGTTTTGATGAGGCAATGCAGGTAGAAACCCAGAAACAGTGGGAGCTTGGCATGAAAGAGGAAATTGATTCCTTGAAAGAGAATCAAACATGGGATTTGGTTGAGTTACCAGCTAGAAAGAGAGCACTAAAAAACAAATGGGTTTATAGGTTAAAGGAAGGTGAGAATGGACAAATGATACATAAGGCCAGGTTGGTACTAAAGGGATTTACACAAAAACTAGGGATTGATTTTGGTGAAATTTTTTCCCCTGTAGTAAAAATGACTTCTATTTGGACTGTATTGTCTTTAGTTGCTATTGGGGATTTGTATCTTGAGCAGCTTGATGTTAAGACAATGGTTCTTCATGGAGATTTGGATGAAGAAATATATATGGATCAGCCAAAAGGTTTTGAGGTCAAAGGTAAGGAGAAACTTGTGTGCAGGTTGAAGAAAAGCTTACATGGTCTTAAGCAAGCTCCTAGACAATGGTATTTGAGATTTGACAGGTTTATGACTGAGCATGGTTTTAGTAGATGTCAATCTAACCATTGTGTTTATTTTAAGAGATTGGATAATGGTAGATATATTATCCTATTGTTGTATGTAGATGATATGCTAGTTGCAGGTTCACACATGCAGTATATTACTAAGCTTAAGGTAAAATTAGCTCACACATTTGCCATGAAGGATTTGGGAGTAGCAAAGAAAATCCTGGGCATGAGTATTAAGAGAGATAGGAAAAATCATAGTTTGATTTTGTCTCAAGAGGATTATGTGAACAAGGTGTTGGAGAGGTTTAATATGTAGGATGTAAAGCCGATAAGTACACTTATGGCTAGACACTTCAAGTTGATCAAAAAATAGTTTTCTAATTCACATGATGAGGTAGAGTACATGAGTAGAGTTTCATATGCTTCTATAGTTGTGAGATTAATGTATGTAATGGTATGTACTAGACCAGATATTGCCCAAGTAGTGGGAGTTGTCAGTAGGTTCATGGCCAATCCGGGAAAGGAACCCTGGAAAGTAGTTCAGTGGATTTTTAGATATCTGAGAGAGACTAGAAGTAGGCATTTATGCTATGGAGGTTCAAACACTTCTCTACATGGGTATGTAGATGTGGATATGGTAGGTGACTTGGATGGTAGGAGAAGCACCATAGGTTATGTTTTCACTATTGGTGGAGTGACAGTTAGCTAGATTTCAAAGTTGTAGAAGGTTGTTGCCTTGTCTACTATAGAGGTAGAATACATTGCAGTCACCGAGGCTAGTAAAGAGATGATATGGATGACTCAGTTCATGGAAGAGTTGGGAAAGGAGCAAGAGAGTTGCAAATTATACAGTGACAGTCAAAGTGCAATTCATTTGGCAAATAATTCAGCCTTTTATTCAAGAACCAAATATATACAGCTTAGGTACCACTTCATTAGACATGTATTGGAGGATGGTGAGTTGAAGCTGGAAAAGATCCATACAGATAAGAACCCTTTTGATATGTTAACAAAGCTGGTAACAAAGGAGAAGTTGAATCTTCATTCAAATTTTGTTGGTCTTCAAGATTGAACTTGAAGATGGAGAAGCTAGAAAATGTTGCTGTACAGGTATAGGTGCAACTATTTATCTCCAAGTGGGAGATTATTGAGTTGTGGAGCTAAAAGCTTCACTAATGAGTGAATGCAGAAGTTGCTAGTTTTACACAGTCACTGACATCAGTCAGGGATCGACTAGAGGCTGTCAATGTCAGTTATGGATTGACTGACGTTAGTCATGTGTAGGCAGACAGGGACCGATGTCAGTCACCTGTGCATTCCAAAAGTCGATTTTCATGGGATGAACAGAATGTTTGCATGATTAGATTAACTATTAGTTGTAAGTCTGCATTTCTATTTTTGGTAAGACTGATTTGAACCTTTGATTAAGAGGTATATCTGATGGTGGAGAATGCATAGCTCATGATCCCTAATTCTATATAATAGGGATAGATCTTCATAGCTTGTGTAGATGTAGAACAGACATGTAAGATAGATAATTGAAGGATTGAATTATGTTTGTAATTGATAGAGAAAACTCTTGAGGGAAAGAGGTCTGTACATCTAAGAGGTGTGGAAGAAATAGATATTTCTTCATTGTATTTCCTTTTGGAAGAGTTTAATACAAGTTTTCATTATTTCTTGTATCTCTTATTCTTTGCTGATTTATGATTCTAGTTACTTATTATTCTGGTTTAATTCCATGTTTAGTTTCTTACAAGAGTAGTCAATTGTTCTTGTTAGATCCTGACAATGGCTTCATAATGTTATTCTCAAAATTAAGAGAGCCTAAAAAATAACCTTTGAAAAAATTATGTTTATGGCTTCATAATGTTATTCTCAAAATTAAGAGAGCCTAAAAATTAACCATTGAAAAATAAGGGATTAAAATAATCATCACTAATTAACTTGATTTTTACTAATGAACTCCTCCAAGATATCTTTGTGGGATACATCTAATTTTTTTTGAAAAAGAGACACCCAAAAAATATTTTTGAAAAGAAAAAGGCTTCAAACTCCACATATACCTAAGATATCATGAATGTATTTAAATTATGTAAAGAAATAAATTATTGACACTAAAATTCACATAAAATTTAAGTGATGTTATCAATTTTTAAAATCTCATAAATATTTGAACCCACCACCACCTTCGATTTCAATTCTAGGTTATTCCTATGGACATAATTAATAAATTACACTCTCTAAGGTAAGTATCAATTATTTGAAAAATTAAACATAAAATATTTTATTAATAGTATTAGGTATGAATGAAAATTAATTTAACAATACTAAAATCAATGTCATCATGAAAAAGTGATGTAGTAGCATCCTAGGGTCGGTGCAATCTTGCATTAACCAAGAATTCAATGTAGTGTATTTTATTTGATTTTTGGGTTTTGGACTTGTTTTCGTGATCTTGTTTATCTATTAAAATGATTTTGAAAAGATATTTATTTGATTACAAAATCACAAATATATTTTAACTATTTTTGTCAATCTATAGGGAATGTTAAGATGTAGACAATTCTTAGGAATAGCTATTCGATTGTGGTATGAGTTCAATGGTTATATTTTCTATGATCATAGAATATGGTACACCATTTTTAATAATTTTTATACCATTTTTTATACAAATAAAATTTACAAAGTGTTACATAAGTAGGAGGTTTTATTTCTTTTGGTAACATTATAGAAGGATCTATATGTTAAAACCTTGTGGCATCATATAAACAAGAACTTAAAACCTATGAAAAAAATTATTATCACCATGGATGCATACCACCTAATATTTATTAAAACACTTGAGATATATAATTATGGTACAAATTATAATACAAATTTTTATAAATGTCATAAAATGTAAGATATAACATTTTTTCAAATTTAAGCTCACTTAGATAAGTGAGATAAAACTTCAGATAGTTTTTGTAAACTATGATTATGTGACATAATGCATCTATCTAGTCAGTAGAAGCTTTGTTACCTTTCAGTAAAGATTAGTTAATAATTGGAATTAAAAATATGGATAAGTTATATAAATTATAACTCATAATGTGTGTTCTAAATGTAAGCTCAATTGGATAAGTGTCATAAAATTTATGATATTTTTTGTGACTATCACTTAGGCAAAAGGTAGAGCTTTGGTAAGAATTAGGTTTAAAAAGTTAGTGGGTTTATATAAAATGTAGTGATATTCATATTTTTAAAATTTTAGATAAATTTTATGTATATTTTTAATGTTTTTGAAGTTTTATCTACTTTCATTATACCTAGAAATGCCATCTAAGGTGTCAATTACCAAGGTTGTTCTTACCTATAATAATGTGTGCTAAGAGTTAGATAATTAAATTTTGAATGATAATGTAAAATGTATTATATATGTTTTTTTTAAAATAAATTTTATATAAATTTTATTAATTATGTTAAATTTATGGTAGTTTTTATAACTATTCACCTTAAAACATCACTTGATAGTTTATAACAATTTTGATAGTTAGGTCTTAATTTTCAAAACTAAACTCTGCATGACTTTTTTACATTGTGTGAAGGTAAGGAAAATTATATATAAACTAAAACAATCTTTGGATGTTAATAGTTATATAATATGGAATTAAATTAATTGTTTTGAGAGAAGGACAAGTTGTGAAAGAGCAGAACAAAGAGATGTATCAATTCAAGAGGAATTATATGAAAGTCTAGACCTATTTCATGTAATTAAATAATAATATATATTCATTTGTGTGATTTTGTGTATTTTAAGAGTGTGAATATATTTTTATGTGATTTTTTTAATATTAATGAAATGAAAATATGTTAAGTGGGTCAATGTTGTGTAAGTGCTAAAAGTGTGACCATGAGTGAATGTCTAGCCATAACAACATAAATATAAAGGTAAAAATTAATTAGTATCCATATATTATGTTTTCACCAAGTGGTATCAAAGTGAGATGTTTTCATTGTGAGTTTTTTGTGAAACTATTGTGAGTTATTTGCAGAGTGTGAAGAGAAGTCTTTTGAGTGTACTACGAGTTGTGAAAGAAAACCTTACATGAGTTTATTTTAGGTGTGAGATAAGTCCTAAAATTTTGAGATGATTTATTTTGAGTATGTTACAGGTTGTGAAATAAAATCCTATTGAATATGGTGAGTTATGGCACATAAAATGAGAAGACCCCCTGAGGTAGAAGTCTTGAGAGAGATGCTAAAGAAATTCTATATAATACTAGATATGATGGAGAGGACTATACAAAGTGGAGATGTTATAGTTGTAAGTGAGGATGATGAGGAATAGATAATGGTGTTGTTGATTGACCTAAAAGTGATATTGGATATTTTGGAAAGAGGCCAAGTAGGTAGAGAAAAAGTTTCCAACATAAAGAAAAGACTAGTAGAGGTTAGAGTGAAGGAAATAGGTAAGTTTACTTGTGATATTGATTTGTTATGTGGTAAAGAAAGACTTTATAATCCCATGCAAAGGATAGTAGAGATAGAAAATTATTTTTAAGATGAGAATTTTGTAGACCCCATAATGGTAAATATTACATGTAAAAAACTATGTGAAAGTGCAGCTATGTATCAAAAGGATATCTAAATGAGGAGACAAAAGAAGGGAAAGAAGAAGGTATGTGAATGGGAGTATATGGTATCAAAAAAATTGGGTCATTTTTTACACCCAAGACTTTAACTAGATTGGTTGAAGAAGATTTGAGTGAAGAGACTTGAGATATTTGGTGAGAATAATATTTACAAGAAAGGAAATAAGTATGGAAATATACCATGTGAGTAGCCAAAGACTACTTTGAAAGGTAGCATGGAGGTGCATATGTATACCAAAGAGATATTTGTATTGCAAAACAACAAGGGGATTAGGATTCTATATATAGAGCTCAATTCTAAGTTTTAAAATATTATAGTGAATGAGAATTATGAGGATCATACAGAGGAAGAAATTATCATGTAATATGATATGGAGGTGATATGTGTTGAACTAGAAGAAGGATACCCATTGTGTGATGATAGGAAAGAGTTTGTGTATGCCCATGAGGGGAAAGAATTAGAAACGTCCTTGCTTAATGAAGGCAATGCACTTTTATTTTAAATTTTGAAGGGTATAAGGGTTGAGGACAACCAAGGAAAGATACATGTTTATATAAATGAATCCACAAAGGTGAATGAGGATAGTATCCAAGATGAGTTTTAGATTTTAATAAAGTAAATAATGGAGGTGGAAGAAGTGCAAGTCAATGAACATGATTAAAGTAAGGTTTTGGACCAATCATTTGAATGAGAATAAAACATGATAAAGGATGCATAGAGAAAAACCCTTTATCTCATTGAAAATAAGATTTTTGGAGTCCATCATGAGGGATAAATCTATGAGAAGACTATGATTAGTAGATAAGACTTGGATAGTATGTGCCTACAATGTGAGTGAAATTTGAATAACATTCCCATGAGGCATGATGAAGTGGTTGGTGAGATGTTTATCATAAGTATTTATTACTTTAACATGCTTATTACATGTTTAGGTACATCAAAGATGAAGATGGAGATAGAGATGGTGGACATGGTTCTACCAAGAAGACTAAAAGGTGGAAGGAATGTTGCATATGTTGGAATAACCCATATATATTTTCGACGAGAGACTATTATGAGTAAAGCTATGCATTTTCCTCATATAGATAAAGAGGGTGAAAAATTATTTGCACATGAAATGGAGGATATGAAATAAGTTGAAATTAATCAACCCAAAACTGATATAATGAGGATGAGAAGTGAAAAGGATTTATCACAATAAAAATGACATAATGGAGGAGGCTTTGTGAATCCCATTCATAGTGAGAATTAGGATAATAATTTGAATATGGAGGAATAAATGATGGGTGATTTTATGTATCATATTATAAATTAATTTTTTATTGTATCTAGTGTGTAGGTGTAGAAATGGATAGAGAGGAAGCATTCAAAAAGGCCTTCCAAGGTGAAGATAATGACCCACTTGATTTCACAAGATGTGAGAAGGAGAAACTAAGTTATATATTATCCAAATCATTCATAAAATAATAGGATTTTACATTAGATATGAAGAGGTTTCTTGACATAAAAATGTGGACAATGAGAGATGAAGAAGTGAATACTATCCTTAAGGTGGTACTAGAGAATACGGGTTATCATTTGGATGCCCAAATGTATATTGAATATATGTTAATGATATTAGGAATGAGAGAAGAGATGGTAGCCATGGGATACGATTTTAAAATAATTAAGGGTGATATAAATTTTAATATTTAATATATTATTTATTTAGGTAACTCAGAAAACATTACAAAGGCTAATATATAGCCAAAAATATAGTAAAATGACATCCTAGAAAATAAGATGGTTACAACAAGTAAACTTCAAATAGATACATGGGTAAAATTATATTAAAAAATATAAAAATAATATTCTATGGTGAATTAATCACCGTATAATAATATCTAACATTCTCCCTCTTACTTCAATATAGAATGAAGTTAATAGGAGAGAAATTATCTAAATGTCTCAAATTTGTCATGTGTGAGTGACTTGGTGAAGACATATGCATGTTGTTATACTACCATGAAATATTAGAGATGGATGTTGTGTTATTATACATTCTTGTGTAAGAAATGGACTTTCACCTCAATGTGATTTATACATTCATGAAATACTAAATTATGAACAAGTTCTAAAACACACTCATTGTCATAGTACAAGATGGTAGGTGTATGTTGTGGTACTCCCAATCATTCCACTATGTAATATAACCATGTCATTTTGAATATAAATCCTCATGTAGCACAATATTATACTTTATTGGAAGATCAAGAAACAAATTTTTGTTTCTTGCTCCAATAGGATATAGTACTAGATCCAAAAAAGAACACATATCCAGAAGTGAATTTTCTATCATCAATATTTTCTACATGATCTAAGTCTGAATATCCTATCAAGAAGAAATTATCATTATTCTTATACTCTAGGACAAAATACATTATTCTCTTGATATATATCAATATTCACTTTTTTGCTTTCTAGTGAGACATCCTGTATCTCCTACATGAACTATGAAAAATATCTTACTGCATAGTTGATGTTTGGTCTAGTATATGTTAAGTAAATAAGGCTACCAATCATATGTCAATAGAGATTTGTATTTACTTATGGTGATGGATATGCATGAGATAATTGAAGTCTTGTCTCCATAGGTGTATTAATTGGATTAATATCCATCATCCTAAATTTCTTGAGCATTGTATTGGTATATTTCATCCATGACACAAATATGTGGTGTTCCTTTTTTTATACTTCTAATCCAAGATAATAGTGTAGAAGATCAAGATCAATCATGTTGAATGATTGGTTTATATTTTTCTTATTTGTATCAATCATCTTCACTAAGATTCCATTGATGAATAGATCATTGACATACACTACAACAAGCAAAATCTATCCACCTTATCTTTTGAGGTATAGATTTGGATCATAATAACTCATGTAGAATTCATGTTGAATGAGATGCTCATCAATTTTTATGTACTAGGCTCAGAGAGATTATTTGAGATCGTAAAGATATTTGATGAGTTTACATACATTTCATTCATTACCAAGAGTGATAAAACCTTCTGGTTGTGTCATGAAAACTTTTTGTTTTATATATTCATTGAGAAAGGCACTTTCAACATTTATTTGGTGGATTGTCCATCTAAATTATGCAAGCACAAAAAATATTAATTTGATTATCTTGACCTTGGTCATAGGATAAAATGTATCCTCCTAATCTATGCTTTCCTTTTGTGCATAACCCTTTTCTACAAGTCAATCATTTTACTTTTCAATACTACCAGCTAATCTGTATTTATCTTTGAAGACCCATTTACGTCTAATTGGTTTATTCCTTGGTGGAATATCTTTAGGTTTCCAAGTTTTATGTTTCATAAATGATTGAAATTTTACATACATGGTATCCTTCTAAGGTTTAGACTCTAGATATTCCTAAACTATAAAAGGATGTTATTATTATAAAATTATTCTCATTAGGACTAAATTGAGCTCATCTCAAGACATTATATGAGTCATTGGTCCAGTACTTAATGTGTATAGAATTTTATCCAGTTTAACATCCCTTAATGTTATTTTATACCAGTTAGGAATAGGTTGAGTGGTACCTATGGGTGGTGGAGCTACACCATTATTCCCATCATCAACACTATCTTCATCTAGTGGATTTCCATCTTATGCATTGATGTGGTGACATATCAAGTGACAAGACAGGTGATGTAAGATGATGCAGGAAGGTGATATGGATTCTTTTAATGTGAAGACAAATAAAAAAATGTCTTTACATGATAATATAATTTTTTTCAAGTGTAGACTTATTGATTCCCACTCCATCTTATTAGAGGTAGGTGAAATTATTCCCACTCCATCTTAGTTGAGGTGGGTGAGATTATGCTTCTTTTTGTAAGTTTCTTTCATGAAATTCCTATATAAGGACATATTATTGCTTGTTTTAGATAGGCTTGAAGTGTGACATAAGTTATAAGCTTTGAGTGAAAGCTTGGGTAGCCTCTTTGGTACTGAGACCAAGTTATAATTTTGGGTTTGGAGAAATCTTGATGATATTTTTAATGGCATGCAATGTTAGCATAGATTTTGTGCTGTAATGTTGTGATAATTAATGAGTATTTTTGTAGAGATTATATGATGAAAACCTTGAGAGTTTCATTTGTGATAAATGTGAATGCTTTTTTTAATAATTTTGTGTCAAGATTCAAGATAAAAATTTCTAAATTTGAGAGAGAAGTCTTGAGTGAATTATTGAGAAAGTAAGAGTTATGGGAAGAACCACATCAAGTGGTATTAGAGTAAGTATAATCTTAGGGAGGAGAGGATTTTTTTTATTATAATTTGAATTTTATTTTATAGGTATGGAAATAAGTCAAGCACGAGGAGGACTGGTTCAAATGAACTGAGATTTACAAGAGTTGAGGAGTGAGATGGCACAACTAGTTACCATGTTTAACAAAATGGGAAGAAGGCACCATGATGAAGACATAAAAGGAGAGATAATTAATTATGAAGATCATGAAGAAGAAATGCTTCTAAGAGAATAACCACTTTCATTTCAAGAAATAATGGTTAGAGCTTTGGAGAGGAGAAATGATGGTGTCAAGGTTAATGTTCATGATTATAGTGGAAGTACCAGAGGAGTTGGATGAGTGGCTCAATAACATGGAGAAATTGATTTAAATAGAGAACTATGTATGAAGAGAAGAAGGTGAACTTTTCATGCACCAAGTTGAAAGGTCATGCCATGATCTAGTGGGATCATTTGTAGAAGGAGAGGCAAAGAAAGAACAAGGCAAAAATTAGCACTTGGAGCAAAATGGAGAAGTGTCTTAGGGAGAAGTTCCTTACATTGAACTAATCTCAATCTCTCTACAAAAGACTTAAAAATTTGAAATAGATGGAGAAGAGTGTACAAGAGTACATAGATGATTTTTACAATCTTTCCATAAGAGTGGAGCATGAAGAAATAGATGAGAAAATGGATGCAAGGTATGTGAATGGTTTAAAATTTTAAATTCAAGATGAAATTAGCATGTATAGAGTAATGAGTATGTAAGAGGTGTATCAATTAGCCTTAAAAGCTAAAGAGAAGTAGAATACATTTGCTACTTGAAACACATTTGGTCCAAGAAGATGACAATTTAGAGGAAGGGGTGGTTTCAATACCACTAGATGTGGATTATAAAGAGGGGAATCATCACAAGCTACAGAAAATAAAGGAAATGATAGACAAGGATTCCGATATCATCAAGGAGGAAGAGGGTTCCAAAGAGGACATGGTTATGGTGGAGTAAGAATATGGTTTCCTAACCAACCAAGATTTATTATTTTATACATATGTCGAATGGAAGGACAAAAGAAAATGAGTGTCTTCAAATACAAGAAAGAAGACAAGAGTACCATCCAAGGGTGAACTTGGTTGAGGCTAAAATTGAAGAACTAACTATTGAAGTAGCAACAATAGATGTAAGAGAGAATATTATGATGAGGAGGACCATGATAACTACAAGAGAAGAACTGGAGAAAAATAAATAAGTTAATGCATGGTTGAGGTCCAATATTTTTAGAACAAGATGTACTTTAGGAGCAAATGTATGTAAAGTCATTGTTGATGGTGGTATTTGTGAAAATATGGTTTCAAAAGAAATGGTATAAAAGTTGGGATTGCATTGTGAGAATCATCCTAGTCCTTATAAAATTTCATGGTTTAAGAAAGGGAATGAAGTCGTGGTTGATAAAAGATGTTTGGTTAATTTTTACATAGGGGAAATCTATAGAGATGAATTATGGTGTGATGTATTGCCCATGGATGTATGTCATGTTTTGCTATCAAAGCCATGACAATTTGATAGGAAGGTTATCCATGATGGAACAAATAATACATATTATTTTGTGAAAGTTGGTACAAAGGTGATATTATTGCCTCTTAAGGAAGAGATAAAAGAGGAAATTTTTTTAGCTATTAAATAATTTTATAATGACATGATAATTGCTAGTTATTGTTATGCACTAATTGCAAGGAATGAAGGAGAAGATGCAACGTAGATTATAGAAGAAGCAACACATGTTTTGAAAGCATATGCAGATGTCATTCTTGATGAAATAATAGATGTTTTACCACTAAAGAGGGACATCCAACATCACATTAATTTAATCCCAGGATCATCTATACCCAATCAAGCAACATATAAAATGAGCCTAGTAAAGCACGTAGAATTGAACAAGCAAGTTACCAAGTTGTTGAGAAAGGGTGTAATAAGGGAGAGCATGAGTCCATATTTAACACCAACACTATTGACCCCAAATAAAGATGGAGGATGGAGAATGTGTGCGGATAGTAGAGATATCAATAAGATCACTATTTGGTATAGATTTCCTATACCTTGGTTAGATGACATAATGGATGATCTTATAGGATCAAATTATTTTACAAATATTAATCTAAGGAGTGGCTACTACCAGATCTAAATTTGTGAAGGAGATGAATGGAAGACATCATTCAAGACTAGAGATGGACTATATGAGTGGTTGGTGATGTCACTCAGGTTGTCTAATACACCTATCACATTCATGAGAGTGATGAACACAATGCTACAAGATTACATTGGTAAGTTTGTGGTGGTTTATTTTGATGACATTTTGATATTCAGTAAATCTAAAGAGGATCATTTGGAACATTCGAGAATATTGTTAGAATTGTTGAGAAAGGAGAAAATCTATGTGAAGTTGAAGAAGTACAGGTTTATGAAAGAAAGTTTGGTATTTTTAGGATTTTTAATTTCAGTAGATGGTGTTAGAATGGATGAAGAGAAGGTGAAGGCAATTATTGAGTGGCCCATTCCCAACAACATCACAGAGGTAAGAAGTTTCCATGGTTTAGCAACTTTTTATAGAAAATTCATTAAGAATTTTAGTAGTATTTTTACACCAATAATGGATATCATAAAAGGAAGGGAGTTTATATGGACAAGAGAAGAAATAAAGAGTTTTGAGTTGTTGAAAATAAATATTACATAAAATCCTATTTTGGCCTTGCCTGATTTTGACAAAGTTTTTAAGGTGGATTGTGATGCTTCACATGTGAGAATTGGAGTTGTGTTAAGCTAAGAAGGGAGGCCTATAGCATATTTTAGTGAGAATTTGAATGAGGCAATAAACAAATATTATACCTATGATGTTGAGTTTTATGCAATTATTCAAGCACTAAGACATTGGAGACATTACTTGATCTCTAAGGAGTTTATTTTGTTCACTAACCATGAGGCTTTAAAGTATGTGAATACCCAAAAGAATTTGAGTAGTATACATGACAAGTGGGTATCTTTATTGAAGTGATATAATTTTGTGTTGAAGCATAAATCAAAGAAGCAAAACTAGGTAATTGATGCTTTGAGAAAAAGAGTTGGGTTGATAACTACTTTGGTAATGGAAGTGGTTGGATTTGAGTTTATTAAGGAGTTATATGATACTAATCTATATTTTTGTAAGATAGTTAATAAATGTAGGAATAAATTAACCAAATATGTAGGTACTATTCAAGATAAGTATTTTATTCAATATGGTTACCTCTTTAAGGGAAGATAGTTGTGCATTCTAGTTTGGTCTTTGAGAGACAACATTGTAAGAGAGTTACATAGTGGAGGTTTGGATGGCCATTTTGGCAAAGGTAAGACCATAGCTTTGGTGGAGGAGAATTACTTTTGGTCAAATATGAAAATATATATGGCAAGATATGTTTCAATATGTATAATATGTCAAGTGGCTAAGGGACATGCATAGAATACATGATTGTACATTCCATTACCAGTCCCAAGAGAATCGTGGGTAGATTTGAGCATTGATTTTGTATTGGGATTACCAAACACATAGAGAGGTAATGTTCTATTTTTGTTTTGGTAGATATATTTTCTAAAATGGTTCATTTTATTGCATGCAATAAAACTATTGATGACACTAGAGTTGTTGAATTATTCTTTAGAGATGTGAAATTGTATGGTATTCTAAATACCATTACTTTAGATAGGGATACCAAGTTTCTAAGTCATTTTTGGAAGACTTTATGGAAGAATTGGGATACAAATTTATAGTTCATAAGTGCATACCATCCACAAAAAAATGGACAAATAGAGGTTGTAAATAGAAGCTTGGGAAATTTGTTGAGATGCATTGTTGGAGAGAAGCCTAAGCAATGGGACTTGGATTTACCATAAGCTGAGTTTGCATACAATAGTTTAGTGAATAGATCAATAAGAAAATCACCATTTTAGGTGGTTTATGGGAGAAATCTAATGGGAGTTTTTTATTTAGTATAACTTATTATTACAAAAAGAGCGAGTGATGATACTGAGACTTTTTTAGAGCATATACATCAATTGTAAGAATAAGTGAGGAGATTACAGGAAAGTAATGAGAAGTAAAAGAGTGTTGTTGATGTTAAGAGGAGATCAAAGTATTTTGAGAAGGGAAATTTAGTGATGGTGTATTTGAGGAAAGAGATATTTCCTACAGGGACCTACAACAAGCTAAAATACAAGAAGATTGGCCCATACAAAATTATGAGGAAAATTAGTGACAATGCCTATGAGGTAAGTTTGCCAGAAGAGTTTGATATTTTTCAAATTTTTAATGTTTTAGATTTGTATGATTTCCATTTTGAAGTAGATGAAGGAAATGATGAATAAGACATCAACTATAAACATCAGATGCCAAAGAAGAAGGAGAAGATAGTATAGATTCTAGACATGAACATTGTGCACACAAGGCATGGAAGCTATAATAAGTATTTGGTACAAGGAGAAGGATTATCACTAGAAGATAATACTTGGATCATAGAGTGGGAGTTTAAAAATATGGAAAAGGATAAGTGGTAGAGTTTTCATCAAAATCAACTCACAAGAGCTGAGTTATTTTTAACCAGAGGAGAATGATGTGGTGACATGTCAAGTGATAAGGCAGGTGATGTAAGATGATGCAATAAGGTGATGTGGATTATTTTAATCTGAAAACAAGCAAAAAAAATGTATTTACATGATAATGGTGATTTTTTCTTAAGTGGAGACTTTTTGATTCCCACTCCATCTTAGTGGAGGTAGATGAAATTATTCCCACTCCATCTTAGTGGAGGTGGGTGAAATTATGCTTCATTTTGTCCCACTCGATCTTAGTGGAGGTGGCTGAAATTATGCTTCATTTTGTCCCACTCCATCTTAGTGGAGGTGGGTGAATTTATGATTCTTTATATCCCACTCCATCATAGTGAAGGTGGGTGAAATTATGGTTCTTTTTGTAGGTTTCCTTCATGGAATTACTATATAAGTATGTATTATTGTTTGTTTTAGATAATCTTGAAGTGTGAGATAAGTTATAATATTTGAGTGAAATCTTGGGTAGCCTCCTTTATATTAAGACCAAGTTAGAATTTTGGGTTGGGAGAAAGATTGATAAGCTTGTTAATGGCATGAAATGTTGGCATAGATTCTATGTTGTAATGTTGTGATAATTAATGAGTATTGTTGTAGACATTATATGCTAAAAACCTTGAGATTTTCCTTTGTGATAAATGTGAATGCTTTTATTAAGAATTTTGTGTCAAGATTCAAGAGAAAAATTTCTGAATTTAAGAGAGAACTATTGAGTGAATTATTGAGAAAGTAAGAGTTGTGGGAAGAACCACATCATGCATTATCTATGGGACTGATTGGTGTACCATGTGAACTTGTATAATGATCTTCTACTTTCATCTTCTAAAAAACCTCAACATCCCTACTTGCATAGATTTTATTTGTCTTTAGATCCATTAATATATGGTAAGATGATTCTTCATTTTACCCTAAAAAGGCATACTATTTTAAAATCATGTAAAGTTTAGTCCTCTTCACTTTGGGACTATGCATACTTGCTTTATATCTAATACATCAAATATGTTATAGATGACTTATGACCTAACCATGCTTCCTATAATGTTACCCCATCAAAAACTGTAGTGAGAACTATGTTGAGAAGATAGACTACAATTTTGATTTCTCCTTCCCAAAATTACTTTGTAAATCATGAATCATGTAGCATACATTAGACCATTTCCAAGATAGAATGAATCCTCCCTTCAACAATAATTTTTTTTGGTATATGCAGAGGTGCCATTTGATGATGAATGTAATTTTCTTGAAAAAATTTCTTGAATTTTTTACTTATGAATCCACACCCCCACGATCTTAGTGGAGGGTTGTGATTTTTAATCCAATCTCTATTTCAACAACTTTGAATTTTTTGAAAGTTTCAAAGGCTTAACTCTTTCTATTCAAAAATTAAACCCACACTTTTTGGGAAAACATCAAAAAGAGCATAAAGTACTTAAAAATAAAATGAATATGTGTCATTAGTCTACAAAGATCAGTACACACCAAATAAATTTTTCCATGGGATTGATATGTAATTTTTAAAAATGGATCTCTATTTTGTTTTCCTGCTAAGCAATGTCAACATTTGTTTATTGAATTTTTGAGAGTTGGAAATCCTCTTACCATGTTATAACAATGGAGTTTGTTGAGATATTTAAAATTTATGTGACTAAATATTTTGTCCCGTAATTATGTTGAGTCTGTGTATTTTTCCACAAGTGATTGACTATTTTTCTACATGAAGTCAAGTTGAAACATTTTACCAACTCTTGAGGCTTATGCAATAATTTTCCAGAATTTTGAATTATCTCTAATCTAACATATATTTTTACCACCTTTATAGTCAAAGTCAAATTTGAGTTTTTGGTAAAGTAAATGATTGACTAATTGAATATTCTTTGTGATTGCTAAAACATTAAGGGCATCTAAGATTTTAAAAGCATTGCATCTAAGTGGTACATAAATGTTACCAATACCTTGAACATGGTAAGATGAATCATCACATAAAAATACATGATTTTTAGGTGAAGTCTAAATCATAATATATAACCAATCTAGTTTTTTATTCATGTGTTGAGTGGCACCTGGGTTGACATACTAGATAAAACTTTGTGATGTTGATTCTTCATGAGACTATATAGCATATAGGAAGTTTGTACCCAAAGTTGTTTCTTCCTATTTGGAAATTTTACCTTGATGATTGGATTTATTCTTTAAATGACCTTCTTACTATCATGGTCATTTTTGTGTATGAGAGGATTGTTGGTTCATGGGATTCTGATTACTTGAATAACCTTGTGTAAATGAGTTATAGAAACAATCCTTAGGTCATGGCCTTTCCATCCACATATAAGGCATTATTTAAATTGTTTATTCCCCTATGTATTGTGTTTATGACCTCGATTTTGTTTAGAATAATTTATATTATTTTAACCTTTTTGTTTATTAGAAGAAAGACCATGTTCTTATAATTCCTCTTCTTCTATATCCATAGACTCTTCTTGTTCTAACATGTTTACCATCTTGTCAAAATTTGATTTTTGTTATGTGAAAATAAAATTAGTCATGAATATCTTATAGTAAATTGGTAGTGATCTTAGGATAATAGGTATAAGAGAGGTATATGTCACTTTCTCACCCAATTCTTGGAGTAAAGCCCTCAAGGTTGCAACATGCCATATAAAGGATTCAACTTTCAAACCAGATTTTAACTTGAGTGAAAGAAGTTGAATCTAAAAATGGAGAATGGTAAATTAATTCTTTTCCTCATATATAATTTGTATCTTATCCCAAGAATATTTATCTATTTTGGCCTCAAACATATGAGGTTATACCTCATTTAAAACCCGAAACATTATTATCAAGTTTGACTTCTTGTTTGGTCTATTAAACTTACATTGTTGATCAGCATCATTGGCATGCTGGGTGAATGTGCCATTGATAATAGGTCAAATATATTCAAATTACAAATGTGTCTTGATTTTTTTTTTACAAGTGGCATAGTTTTACTGTGTACAAGCTATGAGTCTGGCATAAAGTATTTTAGGCCACTTCTGGCCATTCTTTAGAATCTGATCAATTTTTATGGATTGGTTCCTTATCACTCTAAGTATCAAGATCTCCCTTTATTTATACCATTAATATAATATAACAAACCTTTATTTATATGTTCCATTCCTTTAAAATCATTGGTACATGGAAGAATCTTTCCCTTTCTTTACACCCAATAGTACATGAAAGAAACACAAATGTACATGAAATAGAATGATACATGGTACTTATATAATTCTAAAAGAGGTTTGAATAGTGATTAGAATATGATTAGATGGAATTATACATATGAGGGTATAACTTACCTATTGTAATTTGAATTTTTACCTTTAGGATATACACCTTTCGATTGAATCAAATGAGTAAAATGGAGGGATGACTCAGTGAACATTTAACCTTATTTATCCCCAATAGTTAATAAGGACAATTTCTAGACATCATTGTTTTATATATGTTAGGATATGTATTCAGTAAATCAATCATACTAACCTTACCCATAAATGTGATTCAGAGGTATAAGTTTGATCAAACATTGCAATTGTATAAAATGCACCATTTATTTTGCCTTATATTTGCTTGCAAAAATAAAATATTACAATGCTTTGAAAATATATAATTAAAATGAATGAAAAAAAGCACTAAAACCATTTTACAAAATAATATCCCCAATTTAAAATAAATTTGGGCACTTTAATATCTTATAATTATTTATTTAGTGAATTTTGTAGCTAAATTTAGCTAGTTATAGCTAATTTTGGTAGAATTACCAAATTTAGTAAAATTGATAAAATTTTTTTTTATATTAAAAATTTATTTTTTGGGAATTTGAACCTCATACCTATATACTAAAAATTTTCTCTACCAACTAGCCTATGAATGATTTCAATATTATAAAAGACAAAACTTGCATTTAAAGAACTAAAAATGTGCAAACCATACCTCTTTTGTGAAAACCACAGTTTGAAGAGTAGTTTTAAATTTTACAAAAAAGAATATTTATGAATGTAATTTTTTGATGGAGTTAGGGTTGTTTTCTAATTTTAAAAAATTGATTTTGCTTCCTTATAAATAAATTCAACACTCCAGTGAAGAATGAGTTCACTTATTTTTTGATAGGAGGGATGCTCAATAATAACCAATACATTTCATTGATTAGAATGCTATTAGAATGTAGTATATTTTAGATTATAGTATTAATAAAAAAAACATAAATCTAAATTAAAAATTAACATGATATATAATTTATAGTTATCTAAAATAAATCCTCATCATATATATAATGTAGTTCTTAATGCATTCACTATGCCACTTTGATTAATACAATCCTTAATGTTATTTGATCCTCCTTTCTACAAATAAATACACTATTATTGGTTTGTAGTATTGGTTGAGCTAATTTCCTTTATTAGCAAAGGATTAGGCTAAGTCATAGTCAAATAATATTGTACTATTAGGGAGTGCACGGGATGCGAGAGAGAGAGAGAGAGAGAGAGAGAGGAGAGAGAGAGAGAGAGAGAGAGAGAGAGAGAGAGAGAGAGAGAGAGAGAGAGAGAGAGAGAGAGAGAGAGAGAGAGAGATGAGAGAGAGAAGAGAGATGAGAGAGAGAGAGTGAGAGAGAGAGTGAGAGAGAGAGAGAGAGAGAGAGAGAGAGAGAGAGAGAGAGAGAGAGAGAGAGAGAGGAGAGAGAGAGAGAGATGAGAGAGAGAGAGAGAGAGAGAGAGAGAGACCTCCTTTTATGTTCTCTACCTAAATCCAGATCTACTTTTACTTCTTCTATGAAAACAAATGTAAGATCAAATATATTACTTATTTAGCTAAATCAAAAACATTACATAGGCTAATATATAGCCACCAATATAGTGAAATGACATCCTAGAAAATAGGATGGTTATAAACAATAAATGTATAATAGATCCATAGGCAAAATAATATTAATTGCTATAATAATAATATGTTATGATGAATTAATCACTATATAATAATATCTAATAGAAATAAGAATCAAATAGGAGGTTGGATATCGATTACCCAAATACAAGAATGCTTTATGAGGTGGTGGTCAGTTAGTGGTGGGTTTAAGCTCACAAGGGAGAGTAAGATGCATGAAATATCATCTTGGCAGTGGTGGTCTGATGAAGGTGGGTTTCAATCTAAAAATGAGTGGAATGAAAGATGTATAAGCCTTTTGTAGAGGAGGATAAATTATGGTGGGGCATAATCCCATAAATGATAGATAATATAGTGAGTTTAAGCAAATAAAATTATTGAAGATATGAGATAAAAACAAGAAAAAAGGTAAGAAGAGAAGAAAGGAATTGAAAACCAACAAGAAAAATCTAGAAAAAGAAGATAAAAAAATGAAAAATAGCTGAAGTACTTGGTTTGTTGGAATGGAATGCCATGGTCACTATACTTCATGGTCAAAAGAGTGGTTTTTCAAATTATTACATCTATGTTAGGAGGAGCTCACATTTTATAAACCTTGATTGTTTAATGTAAGAGAATCCTAGGGGTTTTTAAATCTTGCATGCATCAAAAATAGAATACAGTGGGTTTTTTTTTTTTTTTTTTTTAAATAATAATTTTTGGGTTGTACCCTTGTTTGTGTGAGATTTTTTACCTCTTATAATGATGTTTTAAAATTATTCCTTTACCATGAAAATCAAAGAGACCTTTTAACTATTTATATTAGTCTTAAGGGACTATAAGGTCATATAAACTCATCAAAAATGGTTATAAAATATGAGTATTGAATATATTATTAAATTTTATGAGGTAATAGCATATAACACTTACAACATCTATATTAATTTTTATACTATTTGGAGCTACCATAAAAATATACCAATTACTATACTGGTAGGAGGTTTCCTTACTTTTGGTAATGTTAAGGAAGGATATGGATGTTGAGACTTGGTGGGATCATATAAAATATCACTTTCAACCTTTTCATAATTTTTAGTCACCATCGAGGTGTACCACCTAAGTTTTTTATAACATGTGATAGATGGTTCTTTACCTTGTGGTAGAGTTGTGTTAAGAATTGGATTGCCAAATTTGGATATGTGTCATGAAATTTATTATAAAAGTAATATTTAAAATTTAAGATAAATTTTATGAGTGATGGAAACATTATGATGGTTTTTTAAACTATCATTTGGCTAGATAATGCATCTATCTAGTTAGTAGAAGGTTCATGGCCTTTCGATAGAGATGAGTTAAGAATTGGAATGCCAAATTTGGATAAATGATATAAAGTATATACCATAATGTTTTTTCAAAATTTATACCAAATTTTATAAATGGAAAAAATGTTATGACAATTTTGGTGACTATCACTCAACTAGAAAATGCATTTGTATAGCCTGAGGGTTCATTACCTTAAGGTATACCTATGGTAATAATTATGTTACAAAATTTAGTGGGTTTCTATAAAATGTGATAATATTTATATTTTTAATATTTTATATCATTTTTATACAAATAATTAAAAACATGGATCTTTTAGTAACTATTATTCTACCTAAAAATGTCATATGTGTAGTTTATGTCAATTGGAAAGGTTTTTCTTTACCTGCGATAATGTGTGTTAATATTTAGATCATGAAAATTATAGGTATGATTAAAATATATTATAAAATATGTGGTTCACATTTATTAAAAATTATATTAACAACATTGACTTTATGGTGGTTTTTCTAACTATCATTCACCATGAAATGTCACTTGATAGTTTTTTTATAGTTACTTACAGTTAGGTGTTTATCTTGAAATCTAAAATCTATCTGAATTTTGTATGTTATGTGTAGGTAAAGGAAGTTGAAGGTATAATCCATGAATATTGGCATGTTAATAGGAATACTTAAGGGAAATAAATATATTTTTTAAATAAGGACAAACTATGAAGGAGAAAAATAGAGAGTTATATCAATTCAAGAGGAACTATATGAGAGTATAAAAATCTTTCATGTAATGAAATAAGAATATAAATTTGTGTGTGTGCATGTGTGTATTTTGATATTGTGATTATATTTCAATGTTATTTTTTGAATATTATTTAAATGAAAATCTATTAAGTGTGTCAAGTCTATGTAAGTCCCAAAAGTGTGACCATGAGTGAATGTCTGATCCTAGAAACATAGAAATAAATGCAGACCTTAATTGGTCTTCCTCTCTTGTTTAAGTACCAATAAGTTAAATTAAAATGTATTTTTCATCAATTTGATTGAGTATAAACTTTATTTAAAAATCATATTAATTTAGTGCCAAAGTGATTTGGCATAAAGGTAGTTTACCATAAGAGGATATTCATGTTGTCTAAAGTGAAATTAGGGTTTTAGTGTAAATAGATGAAAAATAAGGACATTCACAGATGGTGTTGGGATTATGTTACAAATGAATTTAGTCTAATTTTACCCACATCAACATTATAGATGTTGGTAATATTGCCTAGTGACTTAAGTGTCATATCTACATGAGACATTGATTTGACACTAAGTTTGATTTTAAGTAGTGTAGGATCATCTAATTTCAATTACAATCCTACATCCACTGAATAAATTTAGATAATAAAATAAGCTATGTTATTTTATGCATAATATTTGGAATATAATAATGTGTATAATAACCTACCATAAACATTAAATATTAAAAATGCATCATTATGTTACACAAACATTAAATCCTCCTTAAAATCCATATGAAATATAAAACATCATAACATAATTCATTGAAAATATCACATCATAAAGTGACATTAAATGAAACCACAACAACCTTTCATGATCTAAGGAATTAATTGTAATTGATTATGAACTGTAATGTATTTTTATCCATAACATATTATATGAACATATAATCCCATAGTTATATGCATAGAGATCACAAACTATAAATTTTACCACAATGGTTAACAAATAAAAGTTACACCTGGTTTATGAAGGCATCTGCAATACCATGTCAACTAAGTAAAGGGATAATCATTCCTTAAAGTTGTGGAGAATAATCATTTTATGGCCTTGTCATACTTTCCCTTCTTTTTATTTATCATATTATGGAACTAGTGGAGAAACACTATCAATTTCATGTAGCATACATTTTATATATTATTTTGTGTTTAAATAAATTAAAATTGCTTATGATCAAAATGTATATCTATCATATCCCCTAATATATAGTGGTGTCAATTTTTAACTACTTTCACAATAGTGTACAACTTATTTTAATCAGTGAAATTCCTATAGGTCATGTATTTTAATGTTATTGATTAGTATGTGAATGGATGCCCATTTTTCATGAGTACTATGTTGAGTGCATAGCCAGATGCATTGGTGTGAATTATGAAATAATGTTAAATTTCAAGCATTATGATCATAGGCACTACACATACATGTTTCTTGAGAGACATAAAAGTGCAATGTTTCACATGAGTCCAATATAACCTATATTTGACACATGTTATTTATTTGAAAGGCCAAGACATGTGTGTGAAACCAAGGATGAAACTATGGTAGAATTTTATGTTTCCAGCAAAAATCCTCAATTATGTGAAACTATGTGGAGTGGAATGATATTAGATGGATTTGATATTATTTTAATTTACATGAATTCTTATGTGATTAATTATTTATATTAGGCATTGGATTTGAGCAACACCAAAATAACACTTTTGTAAGCTGGCATGTATCTTTTGATGGCATAAGGTGTATAAAATATGAAAGATGTGATTCACATTCTCCTCTAAAGTGTTTATAAACATGATACATTCATATAAGTAGAAATTTAAAAATATTTTAGGAAGGCCCTAAGTAGACCATATATCAATTACATGAATGTTTATAACACATTGATCAAGCCAAAATTTATAATTAACAATTTATCTTTCCAACATATTCAATATGGACAAGAACTCAATGGTCACTAGAATTTACGTATATCTTGGTGAAGTATTGTGAAAATTTGAATTAGATGAAGAGACAATAAATGCATAGTGGTGTAAACCAAGTATTCATAATGATTTTTATGAGTGTGTGATATTTTATTTTAACATGCCAGGATGTATGCTTTTTGTGTGTGAGGTCTATCAAACTCCAAAAATGAGAAGAGATAGGATAGATCATTTCATCCTTAATGAGATCTTATATTTTGTAACAAACATCATCATTCTCAAAATTTGGTCTAAGATAAATAAGGTACCATTAATTACAAGACTTACTATTTCCTTGGTTTGAGGTAGAGGTGTAGGATCATTTGAGTTTGAAAAACCTTCTTAGGCTACTCTCATTTACAAAAGAAAATTGTTTTTTGAATTGTATAAAATGATGTTACATTAGGAGAGAGTGAAGGTATTTATTTAAAAAAATTAATGGTGAAATTAATTCACACATCTATAATTTTATTTTTCAATGGCTATATAGTATACCAATTCCTAGGCATGTATATGAAATATCACATTATCTTAGGTTGAATGATTTTTGTATGTAATAACACAATTTTCCATCATCTATCAAGGAGGAACACAACTAATAATTTAAATTTTTTGTTTGATAAGCTTGAAACATAGGCTTTGAAAGGTATCATATCATTAAATAAATGGAGAAGAAATATAATACCTTAAAGGTCAAATGAAACACCTCTACTTGTGGCTAAAGAAATAAAAAACCACCAAACATCAATTATTTATTGAACCATCCAAAAATATTCATCTAATATCTCAAAAACATTCTCACACCTTCCTAAAAACTTTAAAACTATAATTATTTTACATTTTCCCCCTTAAGTCCAATCCCTCTTATCTTTAGCAAACAACTAAAATAAGTAATATTATATGATTCTTCAACCAAGATAAATTCAAAAATATAAAAGTATATTTTCATGGGAAAAACACCTTCCATGACTTTAAACCATCCTTCATGAAACTTCTGGTTGAAGGCCCTCCCAAGTGGAGAGTCATACCAGAATAAATATAAACCATAAATCTTATAATTTTTTTCTTTTTTTTCACTTTGGTACATTATCCTTTGTCTTATATAGTTTCTAGGTATACAAATATATAAATTTCAATTGACTTAAAGTGTTGGTTATTTTTATCCATTGATGTAAAATGCTTTAGGTCTAACTTTGGAACATATATTTCATTCTATGGCTCCACCTCCCTATAGATACCTTATTCAAAGGTTCTAAATCTAAGGCCAATACCCTGCTTTGAAAATTTTCTCCATTTAGATGCTTCTTATAATAACTCTCATCAATGTCAATTCCAAAAGCAATATGTTTAGGAAGGACATCCTTCCACCAAGAAGCTCCCTTTTTACACTTAATAGAGTTGAAGTATGAGGCTAAGTTCCCTATTTCAAAGAAATTTTGGCAATAGAAAAGCAAACTCTCATCATTGAGAATTATTTTATAAATATGATTTTGAACCTTTAATTTTCTATTCTCATGAAGATATATAGAAACCTTCACTAATTGGGTCCACTAAAACATATTCACCTAAAGAGTTACCAATGGATTTGAAACAATCTTATGCCCAAAACTAAAATGGTAAATAAGTTAGCCTTACCCAAACAAATCAAATTTTAGAGGTTTCCTTGAGTGGGTAAAATGCCAAAAATCATGGCTTAAACAAAAAAATTTATGATCCTAAGAACACAAGGAATCTTGAAATACAACATTTATATCCTCTAGAAAATCTAAAAAAACTATGAAGAAATCCATGGTATAGGGTAAAATACATAGGTTAACCTACAGTAGGGTATTCCATTTTTTCATAATATAGCAATATAGATCAAAGAGGGAAGGCCAATGTTCAAAAAATTGAGATATCATTGCTTGATCTAAGAGCTCCTATTCTCACTCTAAGATCTTGAATAATTTGTCTCCTTTGAAGAAGATTGAGGGAATATACTTAACTGGGACTGGATTCTTAGCATTCCTATTCATGATCTCTCTAAACAACACCTCTTTTTTATATAAGCTCTATTTAGTCTATTATAGACCCTTCAATGGTGGATTGACCTTAGATCTGATAGTTTCTATCACTACCATCAAAATCCACCCCTTATTCCAACCATCACCCTTCTTGAAATCATGTCAACATGATATAAAATAAGAATTGGCCTAGTTAGAGATCTAGGGATAACACCTGTAGATGGTTTGATTATTATATTACAACCATTATTTTCATTATATCCATGAAATGATGTAGAGTCAATAAATTCATGTGATAGAGTAAATCTAGAGGTAGATTTAAGGTCTGGTCTAAGGTTTACTCTTATTGGATTAAAAATATCCTTGGACAATAGTGATTTGGAATAGGTATAAGCCATCAAGATATATGGTAATCACAAAAGATAACTAATAATTTGAATTTGTAACTTTGATATTCAAGACAATTATTTGTATGTTAGACTATTGATCTTGGGTTTAACATGTAGAAATTATTAAAAAAAAATTACATTTGAAAACTTATACTTCTAAAAATATTAAATTTTTGTGTTCTTAATTATATAATATTATAAATAAAATATTATTAAATCAAAATTTGTTTCTACTATTTATTTATATAGCTCATTTTGGTAAATAAAATATAACCTATAATATTTTTAATAACAAATAAAATATTAAGTTGACTTAAATTAATTACGTATTTTAAATTAAATGCAATGCATAAAATTAAAATTATGTGTCATTATCTCATTTTTTTATAACTATTAAGGTAAGGCCCTTCACACATACAAAAAATAAATTAACCAAAGAAGGTGGTGCTCTGGAGAGGAAAAAAGTAATAAACTAGTGATAGAAACAATGAGTATACAAAAAAGTTCAAGAACCAAAACCCAAATGGTAACTAGATATAATACCTAATGAATACAAAAAAGCATGAAAAAATTAGATAGCCTAACACTACTATAATCATGTAGGCTCTAGGAGAACAAATTCATCACCTAATGACCCATAACCATGTCAGGTTTGAAAGTTATCGTCTAACTTTAAACCGCCATCACTAGATGTTCAAAACTAGTAGATTATAAATCCACCACCATTTGTTAACCACAATCAACAAAGGTATAAGTAGGGGAAGAAACACCTTAAGGTGCATTTACAAATGTATTTACAAAATCACACAATCCAAAAAAATGATCTTCTAAATGTTGATATACTCATAAGGGAATCATTCCCACATAGTGCAAGCTTGAGAAGGGAAAGATAGGGCCATCAAGAGAGGGAAAATGTGAAGGCCAACCCTTGAATCCACCATGAAAGTCTTATCAAATTAGGGACTCAACCACCAATAGGATAATTTACTCAATCTCAAAATCTTTTATAAGGTTTCTAGTAAAAACCAATGCCACCTCATAAATATATATGCATCTTCAATAAGAGTGAACATAATCATGCCCAAGGACTCCATAGAGGGGATTCTAAAAAATATATGTAGTCACCTATCAAAGATAGGCCCAAAAAAGACCAATTAGATTTTTTATGCCAAAAGTGAAACCATTGACATGAATATCACATCCATATACACAATAAAGTGCCTTTCCATTAAACCTTGAAATAATAAATCTCATTTTAAAATCCCTTCACCATCTTGTAACTATAAAAACCACATCCCAGTCATAAACAATACAACACAAAATAAAAGGTGTTTATAAAAATTCATCAACTCAAGAGCATGACACAATTAAAAAAAGAAACAATAATCTAAATAAATAAGATTATATCAATGATATCCATTCCTTGCCACATTTTATAAATGTTATCTTCAATAATGTCTTGATTTTGAACAACCCCAAAATTTTCAATGGGATCAACTTTATTATAAGATTTATGGAAATAATGAGAGGCTAAAAATAAGTCTAATTCATCCATGAAAGGTTAAGCCATACAAATAATATTGTTTGAGTTTCATGCCTTAGCATGATGATTTTTAATAGCATCCACAATGATTTTTGAGTCTCCTTCAATCACCAACTTTTCAATCCCACATTGCCTAACAAGATGAACTCCTAACACAAATGCTTAAGCCTTGACCTAATTATTATTGCCATCATTAAATATAGTGGACATGACTCTAATAAGATATCTAAAACAATCCCTTATTTTTAAAACAACCCCAGAGGTTTGAAGGTTCCCCTACACTACACCATCAAAATTTAGTTTAAAAAAGCCAATCAGGGGGAGATCACGAAGCAAAAATGTGAAACAAGGTGTAATTTATAGATGCCCTTGATCCATTGATGGGGGGGGGTGGGAATATTAAGAAACATATAATTAGGTCTAATAATTAAATCCAAAGAAGAAAGAGATGTTAACTATCTATCCAGATGAGAGAAAAGAACTTTAGAAATTCTAATTTCCAATTTTATTAAAAATCCAAGTATCTCAATAGATTTGTCATAGAAAAGGTGATTGTTACATTCTTTCAAAATATTCCACACTAAGATATTTAGACTATCCCACCACATAGCTTAAAAAATAACACCTTCCTTACCAATGTTCCAGGAAGACAAAGCCTGAAGTAAAGAAGGTACTTGGGCCCAATGCCAATTCATCTTGTTACTTAGCTAGTCCCAATAGGTAGTAGTACAAAGATATGAAGAGATAATATGATCAGTTGATTCCTCCTCATTAAATCAAAATTTGGATTTGGAGGACCCACTCCAACTAAATTTTTGAAGATGATTTGTTGTTAAGATTATCCGATGTCTTTTTATATACACAAGAGTACTCCTTTGTATATGAATAACGTCCTATGTGTAAATATAAATAGAAACCCCATCCATAATGTGTTTAGATATAATAACTAATGGACATAAACAATCATGGGTACATGTCTATAATGAACATTCCATATATTCACTTATTTATACACTTTTTTGTATATGTTGTAAATACATAAAATCACATATGAGTTATTCTTTAAAAATATAATATAATATAGATGAATTTGATGGTACATATACATATACTCCATGACATATGAATAATTTATTTTATACCTCATTTACATACCCATTAGAAAATAAACACAAATTAAATTGATGTGTGAAAAAATAAAAAACACACAAGTGTGTGAAAAAATATTTTGAAGTCATGATAACATATCCCACTTTTTAGCCATTCAAGACTTCTCAAAATGAAAATTTTAAATATTATATTAGAATAATGATGATATACAATATATCTAAAAATTTAAAATGGTGTAAAATAATAAATTATAGCATTCCATGTGTACATTGAAAATAAAATAATTTAAAATAGTCATCCCAAATTCAAATTCTCACCAATTTTTTTTTGGAAAATTTATGTTTGAAATATAGAAATGTAGAAATGTTGATGGGTGAAAAATAATTCAATTTTTTAAAATAACATATTTTACAAGATGTTATATTGAGATAAGGATCCTATGGAGTTAATAATATATAAATTAATAAGCACAAGGGTGATAAATAAATATATAACATGCCAATTAATTGTAGAACTAAAATAAAACATATACTAAATTTATTGCAATGTGATATAATAAAAATATAAAGTAAAACAATGTTATATATTACAATGATAATGAGAATAATATACTTAGCTATTTTTATTGCTAACACAAATCTAGATTTGAAATAGGTAGGATGTAGACTAGAAAAGGTTTCTAGATCTATTGCCTAATTCTAAAAGTTGTACCTTTGTAGACACAAACACTTATGTTGTCTTGTGATAGTTTCATCGATGCTTCTATCTAGATCAGATGTAGGTGTCTAATGTGATATACCTACTAAAATTAGATTTGACCACTTGGTATATTTTGTTCTTGTGTCACCTTTGATTTGATGCATTTAGATCTAGGTCACGGATTATTGTTCCTTATAAAATGAGAAATAAAATTATTCATCTTCATAGTGACTATAGGAAAAATGGGTTAGTGTACACATGGTATTTAGCTACCCCAAAGACCCTTCTATCACTGAGTATTACCTACATAGCCAATATGCTTAAAAGGGCCTCAGGCTGATATAGTTCTCCCCTAATTTGTTTGTTTATGTATGTACAAGGGTGAAATATGTAAAAAGTAAGTACACTAGGGACCTACCTTTAGCTTAGAAAATATAACTCATGGAATGATCCTTAAATATTTTAGGCCCATAGATGTGTAGCCTCTATGATTTATATGGAAATAAAGGAAATTAGGGAAACTTTTCTCATTTGGATGCTTAATTTAATTCCTTTTTAAGTTACCTTATGATTTGTTTGTTTGTGCTATATAAGGAATGATTGATAATTGATCTTGTATATATACTAATCCATTTGTAGAATATATCACATTAAAGAACTTAAGATAACCATAAGATTATGCTACATTTATAAATTGAATAACTTTAGAGCACGAGACACTTGTGTCATAATAGGACACTTGCATCGATGTAGGAGTCTAACTAGGATGTAAATATCTAGGTAGTTGGAAAATAGATGTAGGTTAAAAACTTGAAAATATAGATGATATGGAAGTTTATAACATTTTGGGTAAGATAGAGCACGTGGGTAATCAAAATGACATTGGTTAAAATAAGAGATAAGTAATGAGCACGTAGACATAGTAGATATAAGCCTTTTAGTAGTGGGAAAGGTATAGAACTAAGAGGAACAACCATTTTATGTATTTTCCAAACATACAAGACTAAGGTTCTATATAATTCATAAATAATGTCTATATTTTCCCCTTTAATATATTAAAGAAATTAATGCTTTAAATGATAATAAATGCATATGAGGGTGTGTCTAACACATTTTGTCTTTATGTGAGGCCAACTTGAGTGCTTTGTTGGTGACTAACCTAAAACCAAGATTATGTTACATTTTATAATTAATGCATATAATTTAAAATTGAAATCATTTGAAATGATTGAAAGTAAAGAGAACAGGGTTTAGGAGTACACTTGTGTATCGATGCAACTACCTTGCCTTTTAGCAATTTGATTTGAAAATTTGTATCATTATAAACCATTCAAGATGATATTAGGATAAATATAAATATGTAAAGTGCATATATAGAGAGATATAAATATAGGTTGGAAGAAATATTACCTTAACTTTGGATAAAAGGTGAGTTTCCACCTAACAATTAAGATTAGCTCAACCATGAAACCCAATCATACTTATTACCTAGTGAGCATGAGTGAACCAAGTCAAATAAAACTATAAATTTTATGATGTTTGATGATATAATAAATTCCAACCTATAAACATTTCATTATTGATTGATTTAATCACCTCAACCATAACAAAATTGAACCAACTACTATAGTAGATTATCTCAATACAGTCTGTAAAAATCCATCCTGGTGGGTGATGACATTCCACAAAGGTGTTTGAAATTTGAAAATAATTTAATTTTGTAATATTAGGTGGACATATAATATTAGATGCACCTTAGATATGTCTCATGCTGAAATTATGTATAACAATGGTAAAAATGTATATAATTCTTCCATAAATGTGTATCTGAATCATATAACTATATTTTTTCTAATTTAGAATTTGAAAAAGTGTGGAGGAAATGATTATCATAACATAACCCCAATATATATATATATATATATATATATATATATAAATATGAAAAATAATATAAGTAAAAATTTGGATAACATGTTTCTAAAAAATCCCCCACTATCATCTAGGTATGTTGAGTGTAGATTACATGTTTCCAATCTATCCCCCCACTGAATATGAAACTATGAGAAATGTGGAAAACATATTTTCAAAATATTCCCCTAATACAATTTGAATATATGAAGCAATGTGTAATTTATGCCTTTATGGCATGCCCCCTTTTGAGGTGTTGAAACTAGATTTGGCAGTTACCTTACCTAAAAATGATAACATAACCGTGCAAACTTTGAATGTACCATGTAACATATAGAAGGAACATGTCTAGGTAGATATATCATGGAAAAGTGAAAAATATGATCACATCAAGAACTAATATGAATGATATATATCATGGAAATATCTAAAGAGTAATAGTACAATCTCAATAAATAACCAAGCACTAAAAAATGCATCTAAAAACAAAGGTCTACGGAGACCTCAAAAAATGGGCATGTTAAAATGTCACATAATTTTGTATACATGACTTAATAAAATGTACACAAAATTAAGGATTGACATATTAAAATGTAAAAGAGGAAAACAAAGGCATGGGGTTTGCAAACAGTGGAACATATTCAATTTCTCAAAAAAGTGAGACAATAGCAAGGCAAGACACTCAAGAAAATGTATGAATGAAAGCATAAACAACCAGCATCAACATAACATAGTAATATATGGATCATATTTGTTATCCAAAAAAATTAAGTAAATAACATATAAAGTACACTATGAAAGATATAAGCATGGATAAAGGCATATGTAAGTATAGAAGCTCAAACATGATAATGTAAAGTGAACATAGAATGATATAACATGGATGTATCATGATCAAAGAAGTGGATGCCACTAATGTCCATATGAAATGAGTAGAGGTAAATCCCAAAATCTGAAAGTGTATATATCATGTATCTATGTATGAATATATCACACTTAAAATATGCATGAAAGATATATGTATATATGAATAAATTATATGTTGTACACTAACATGAAACTAACAACATAGATGCCAAGGAAATAATAAAACATGTAAATACAAAAAATATTTTTTGGACTTTTTAAGTTATTTTTATTTATTTTTTGGTATTTTTGGAACATTTGAAAGGAAAACACTATCCTATGATCTCATCTAAAGGATGTTCATAGGTATCTCCCCACTATGAACCTAGTTCCATTAATTGGTGATAGTGCCAAACAACATACATAGGTGTAATATCTATCACTATAGTGTCTATGATTATATATGTATGTCTAATAGGACTATATGGTTGTGAATAAATACTAGGAGTAGGGGTTTGTGGAACCCATCATTATAGGGTTTACATTTTATTTGGAATAACAATAATAGGAACATGTGTAGGTACTCTAGATATTTGAATGTGGTGTGTAATAGATGATGATTTTATGGAACCCATTGTGGATATATAATTCAATGCTCTCTAAAATTAATATTTTCTTGGTAATAGGGATTAACTTTTACTTACCAATTTTTTTGAGCATTGTTTCTACTGTTGAGGTTTGGTATTGATGTTATCATTAATGTCAAAGGTTGTTCATGAGGTCACTAAAGAATTTTTTTTCATTTAATATTTGAGAGGTATTAAATTTTTTAAGGATAATTTAAGGAATATGATCAAGTTATAATAGAATCAATAAGTTTTTCAAGGTCAGTTGTTAAGTCTCAAGAGCTTGAGAAGCCTAGTCATGATGTTAATCATTGCATGAAGAGACCTTATGAGAATGTATGAGTTTGGTGGCTTGGTGAGATGGATGAATAGAGGAATAAGATAATTTATGAATTTTTTTTATCATTCATATGAGGAATTATATAACTCATGATATTTTTATAGTGAGCCTATAGGGGTAGGATCTACAAACCTAGTATGTAACTAGACCACCTCTAAACCCTACTTGGCCTAATGAGGCATCATGATTTGTTGTCAAGGTATATGAAGGATTTTTTATATTTTTTTATAATGTGAGATGTTGTGTGATCATGTAATTTATGTGTAAAGTGCATGAAAAGAGGCTTGAAGGTTAGTTTTAAGGCCTAATGTGGTTTGTAGGTCAAGGCCCAAATAAGCAAAGAAAGAGATGGTGGCCAAATGAGGTATGAGTTTCATAATTAAATATAATAATGATAATTTTAATTTTTTTTTATAGGTATTTAATTATTTTTAAAGTATGTTTACCAAGTTTCAAGTTATAATTTGAAGGTTAAGGCATGAAAAGTGGTTTTGAGGTTTCTCGAGTGCACAAAATGAAAGGTTCTCAACTTGAGAAGAAGTTTCAAGTGTTCCTTGGAATGTGTAAACACTACATGATAACCTGATATTTTCATGGTAGATGGGGAAGTGTCATAGCTAAACATTATAGACATTATTTCTTCAAATGAGGGGCTAAACTTTATAAATGATCATTAAGAATAGAAGTTGGTTTTAACCCTCAAAGAACCCTAATACTAACCTGATATGAAAGATATTATTATAAAATTATTATAATGGATTGAAATATATATTTAAGTGATTATATTTTGGATTAAAATCTCCAAATAAACTCTAGGTATGATTAGTTTATCAGGTGAGTGAGTGGACCGTATAGTAAAGGCCCTATATCACAGATATTTATTGTAGAAGTCAAAGTTGACCAAGTTAAAGTTACTAAATTAATGAAGGTTAAATATTGATAATTTTATTTAATTTACATTGTGATTTATAATTATTTTATATCCCTTAGGTGAGCTAAACTGATCATTCAAGTTGACCAATTGCTAACAGACCTAATGGTTTAAACAGTGAGAAAACTAGGCATAAGTGAGAAGTTGATTATGGATGTGATATCATGGATTAAGGATTAATAAAATGGCATGGATAAGTTTTTAAATAACTATAATATATTTTCATGTTTGATATATGTTTTTTAGATTAGTGAATATAATGAAAATGTTGCTCATCAGTTGACCTGTCTAGTTTAGATGAGATAGTGAGGTAAAAGACTGAGATTGGTCTTCAAGACCAATATTTCCATTTGAATAAATTATCTATGTATATAATAATGGTATAATTAACTTATATGATCATATAAATGAACTTTAAGTATCTAAAACTAGTTATAAAGGTGTTTTAGGTTATTGTTTCTATGACTATGTTTTGAGGCTAGTTGGTAATTCTAAGTGGGATACTTACAAAGAAGGGTTTGAGTCCTTTTGACATGTGTAATTAAGATTAATTAACTTGGTTAAGTTTTTTATATTTTTAATATTATATTTATATGATTTATTTCCTTTTTTGTTTGACAAAATTGTGTTTTTGCTTCAGTTATTTAAGATAGACTTTCTGGGTATGCACATGTCTAATTGTGAATAGTGCTAATGGTGTGTTTCAAGTGGTCATTGGAGATAAAAAGTATAATATACATAATATGATATTTTAATGGGATTATCTAAGTGACACATTATATTTTATTTCTATGTGATTAGTTTGAAAGTGTTCCAAAGAGTTCAAAGTGTAATGTGTGCTAATGAAGGCCTAATTGAATTAGGTCTCCTTAAAGCCTAAAAGAGGTTTTTGGACCTATAAGATATGACAAACATATTTTAATGTTTGATTCATTTTTTTAAATTTAATAAGTCCTATTTTATATGATATAAAAATTTTAAATTTTTGTGGCTTACCAATGGGTGTACGAGCAACAACCTAGTATAAGAACAAGGCCTAATAGGCCAAATTAACTAGTTAAAGAATGAGTAATTTGAAATGGAAGATTTAAAACTTTTAAGAGATAAAGGAGGTATTTCATACCATAATTAGGGTGAAAATAAACTATAATTAAAATATAATAGGGGTATTTTAGATGAATATCAAGGTCAAAAGACCTATCTATCTTGAAGAGACCTAATTGAGTGAAGGAGCTTAGAAGGTAGTTTGAGAGGGCTAAGAGTGTGAAGAGATAAAGAGGTGGTCATCATAAGTTGTTTGAGAAACAAGATGTACTAAAGGTGATCAAGGAAATTATGTGGATTATTTGGTGCCTCATTATAAGTAGATGCTTACTATATCCTAGTCAAGTGGGTGGTTGGCTAGTTGGGGTTAGTGCTCCAAGTGAATTTGGTGCTTCACTAAATCTTGATGTTTGTTTTATGGGATTGTAGTCAATTTAAATCAGTAGTGTGTTTATTCCCATTGAGGGTTTCAAATTCAATTAAATTTTCTTTGTGTTATGCTCTTTTCTCATGCTCATGCCCCTTAATGTGTTGCTAGTTCACTATATTGTTTTATAGTTCATGAATGATATAGTAAATTTGTAAATGTTTTTGAAGCTTGATTCACCCCCCCCCCCACTCTCAGTCATTATGATTCTAAAAATTGGTATCAAACCCTAGTTCCTTTATGACAAGTCTAACATCTTGAAGGTGATCCTAATAAGCACAAGATGTCTTGTGATCAATAGGAAGAAGACAACATATATGATGAAGTCTACTATGAAAGTGAAAAAGGAGAAGCTAAAGTAGACCTTGAATTTGAGATCATAATATAATTTGATTATTTTAATCATAAAAATAATAATTTCAATGATCTTAGTAGTAAATTAGAAGATGTGAACATAAGGTTTCACTCAAAGTAAGTTGAGTATGACCAATTGAAGACATAGCTAGATTCCTTGAAGGTTGAGCATGAGAAACTCATAAAAAAATGAGCAATTTTAAGAGATATCATGAGAGGTTAGAACAAGTTAATAATATCAACATGAAAATACCACTCATTAAACATAATAAAATAAAGTACAAGTCATCATGAGACCATGGTAGAAGTAGTAATCAGTCAAATGGTAAGTACATAAATGTTGTTTGCTACATCTATCAAAATATAGGACATATTGTAAGATTATGATCTAATAGAGTTATAAGGCCCTCAATATTAAAAAATACACATGAATCTCCTAGAATTCATTATAAGGATTAAAATTTGGTATGGATTTGATCATATTGAGTTCAAAATTCAAGATGGATTATTTCTCAAGGAGGAATAAAAGACCAAAGAGGATTCTATGCTAGCTCATACTACCTTTCACATTCAAGATGAAAGAATTAAATGGTATATATATATTTATTACTTAAGCCACATGATATGCAACTAAAATAGGTTCATATCTTTGAATAATAATGTTATAAGAATATTGAGGTTTGGAGACAACATAACTGCCAATATAGTTGGCAAGGGTGTCTTAAGTTTGGAAAATGGGAAGACCAAGACATAAAATGTGTTGTCTGTGGAAGGTTTGAAACATAACATATTTAGTGTAGTTAAAATGTTCACTAAAGGACACACACTAACCTTTCATAACAAAGGATGTGAGATAAGAAGAGATAAATCAAGAATGCTAAGTGGACTGCAAAAATATTCTATGACTTGAATGAGATCAACAAGAAGATATTCTTATTGAGCAAGTTGGATGAAAGTTGGATATGGCATATAAGGTTAGGTCACCTAAAATTTGACAATATGGTCAAGATTAAAACTAAGAAGTCTATAAATAACATGCCCAAGATCACCAAACCTACAAACATACTTTTCAAGGCATGTCAACATGGTAGACAAAATAGAAGAAGGTTAAAGTCCAAGGATTACTCTCCTACAAGACCCTTAGAGTTAATACACATTGATTTCTATGTCCATAAAATAATTCAAATCATTCAAGGAGATAGGTACTTCATGTTACTCATAAATGATTATAAAATAATGACTTGGGTTGCATTCTTGAAAGAAAAGTTAGAAGCTCTTAACAAGTTCAAATCATTCAATTCTCTTGTTGAGAATGAGAAGAATGGAAACATCAAGTTCTTAAGATATGATAGAGGATATTTTTGGTCCAATGAGTTTGATAAATATTGTGACGTTTAATGGAATAAGAAGACAATTATCAATAGCTAGGACACCTTAATAGAATGGGGTAGTGGAAATGAATAATAGGAAAGTTTAAGAGATGGCTAGAATTATGATAAATTAGTCTATATTATTTAATGGATATTGGAGAGAGGTAATAAGCATTGTTTTCTAAATTTTTAATAGATAATAGATAAGGGATTATAGAAAAAAGACTCCTTATGAACTATGGAAGGTTAGACCTACTAATGTGGAACACTTTAGAGTGTTTGGGAGAAAGTGTTTCATCAAAAGAGATGATGAATACTTGGGAAAGTTTTATTGTAGATATGATGAAGGAATATTCTTAAGACACTCACAAATGAGATCATCCTATAGATGTTATAACAAGAGGCTACAAAATATAGTGGAAAGTATCAATGTGAAGATTGATGAGACAAGGTAATTATACTCATAGTCAAAGGACACTTTATAAAATATGGACTTCAAGAATGAAGAGGAGACTATATAGTTTGATGATGAAGAAGAAGAATTTGAAGAGAGATAGGACTCAAAAGGACCCTCAAAAAAAAATTCAAAGAGATCACCCTAAATCTCAAATCATTGGCAACAAGAATACAAGTATGAAAATAAGGAGAAAACTTATAAGTAATCTAAATAAATAAAATGTTATTCTATTATTAAATATTGAACCTAAAAGTATTATAGAAGAAAACAAAGACAAATTTCAGATAGGTGCTATGATTGAGGAGTTATACCAAATAGATAAGACTCAGACTTGGGAACTTATTCCTAGGCATAAAGACAATAATATCATTGGCATACAATTAGTGTTAAAAAACAAGTTGACTGAAGATGGAGAAGTCAATAGGAATAAGGCTAGATTGGTATGCAAAGGATATACACAATTTAAATGGGTAGACTTTAAAGAGACCTCTATATCATTAGAAGGATTGGAGGCCATCAGATTATTTCTAGCATATGCAATGTTTAAAATATTCAAGGTATATCAGATGGATGTCAAATCTACCTTTTTGAATGGGAATTTGGAAGAGGAAGTGCACATTGAGAAACTTGAGGTTTTTGCACTATCTAATGATAAATACTATGTTTGAATATTAGAAAAGGATATCTATGATTTAAACCAAGATCTTAGATCTTAGTATGCTAGGTAGGATAGGTATCTATTAGATCAAGGATTCAAATGAGGAATTGTGGATAGTAATCTATACATTAAGGTAGAAGATGACCATGAGTTTATAATAGTTATCTATATAGATGACATCATCTTTGGTGAGAATAATGAGAATATGACCTAGGCCTTCACATAGGTGATGAATAAAGAGTTTGAGATGTCCATTCTAGGAGAGATATCATTATTTTTTGGGTTGAAAATCACTCAATCTAAAAAGGTATATTCATGTCACAAACCAAGTACATAAGAGATATGTTGAAGGAGTTTGAGATGGAAGATTACAAGGAAATAAATACACCCATGATCACAAGGTGTAAGTTGAGTAAGGAGAATGAGTCTTCAAAAGTCAATTAGACATCATATAGGTCAATGCTTAGAAATTGTTTTTAAACCACTACCTCTAAACCTAACATCATATAAGCAATAGGTCTTGTGGGAAGGTTTCAATAAAATCTAAAGGAAAATCATCTAAAAGAAGTCAAAAGGATAATTAGGTATCTCAAAGGGACTATGGAGTATGGATTATGGTATCCAAGAAGAAATGAGTTTAAATTGACATCCTATATAGAAGTAGATTGGGCATAAAGTATAGGTGACAGGAAGAGTACCAGTGGAGGAGTTTTTTTCCTAGGTGGGTGTCTAGATTCATGGATAAGTAAGAAGTAAACTTAAGAATCACTATCCACTTGTGAGGTTGAGTATATTTCAATAGCTTTATGTTGCACTCAGGTCCTATGGATGAGACATACCCTAAAAGACTACAAGGTGGAGTATGATGATCCTAGAACTATCTATTATGATAATATAAGTGCTATAAGCATATACAATATTCTTATCATGTACTCAAGGACCAAGAACATTACAATAAATTATAATTTTCTAAGAGATTAAGTAAGTGAACAAAGTGTTAAACTTTAATATGTTTCTACACAAGATTAGATTATAGACATTTTGAGCAAACCACTTCCAAAGGTAACTTTTGAATGCCTAAAAAAAGAATTGGGTGTAATTCCTACCCCTAAAAATAATTGAATAGGACAATTACCTAAGGGGAGTTATCATTTTCATTGTATCCAAGAATATGCAAGTTTTTCCAAAAAGGCATACATGGGGATAGGGGAACATGTTTGTTTTATGTCTCATAAACTCACATTTCTATTTGTTGATTATTTTAGTTGAAAATAATGTGATTCAAGGAATTACAAACATCACTTTTTAATTTATGTAAAAAGGGGAGAAATAATATAATGAGGAGATAAGGATGATCAATTTTTGGTGTGGTTTACGATTAATGACAAAGGTGGAGATTGTTGATCATTGTTTCTATTGTTAAGGTTTGGCATTGATGATGTCAATGATGTCAAAGGTTGTTCATGATGTCATTGAATAATTTTATTGTTTAATTTCATCATTTAGAGGTATGAAATTATTTTATGAGAATGTGAGTAATGTGATAAAGGTATAATATCATCAAGAAGTGTTTCAAGGTCAGTTATCAAGTCTCAAGAGCTTGAGAAGCCTATTCATGACATTGATAATTGTATGAAGAGGCCTTATGAGAAGGTATGAGCTTGGTGGCCTAGTGATATGGATGAACATAGGCATAAGAGGATTTATGAGGTTTTTTGAGCATGCATATGAGGAATTGGATCATGCATGAGAGTTTCAAATTGATCCTACAAGGGTAGGATCTATAGGTCCATGATATGCAACTAGAAAACCTCTAGACCCTATTTGGCCTAATGAGGCATCATGATATATTTTAAAGGAATATGAAGGATGGTTTACATTTTGTGAGCATGTGATATGTTGTGTTATTGTGTAATTGAGGTGGAGAGTTCATGAAAAGAGGCTTGAAGACCAGTTTCAAGGCCTAATGTGGTTTGTAGGTCAAGGTCTAAGTAAACAAAGAAAGAGATGGTGGCCAAATGAGGTATGAGTTTCAGATTTAAAGATAATAATGAGAATGCGAGTATTTTAAGAGTTATTTCAAGTATATTTACCAAGTTTTATGTCAAAATTTGAAGGTTAAGGCATGAAAGTGGTTTTGAGGTTTCTCGAGTACACAGAATGAAGGGTTCTCAACCCAAGAAGAACTTTAAAGTGTTCATTATAATGTGTAAATTATAAATTATAACCTAATATATTCATGGTATATGGGTAATTATCATAAATCAAAACTATAGGCATTAGTTTTTGGAATGAGGGGCTAAGCTTTATGAATGATCATTAAGACTAGAAGTTGGTTTTAACCCTCAAAGAACCCTAATAGTGAATCGATATAATATATATTATTCTAAAGTACTAAAAATGTATTAAAATATATAAGTGATTTTAGGTTGTATTCAAATCTCATAAGCACCTCTATTTTTGATTTGTTTATCTGGTGAGTGAGTGGACCCTATAAGAAATGCCTTATTTCTTGAAGATTTGACACAATAGTCAAAGTTGACCAAGTCAAAGTTTCTAAATGGATGGATGTTATAGATTTATACTTTTATTTAATTTCCATGGTGTTTTTTGAGTATTTTATATCCCTTAAGTGAGATAAATTGGTCATTTAAGTTGATGAGTTGCTAACAAACCAAATGGTGCAAACATTAAGAAAACCAGGCAAAAGTGAGAAGTTGATTAGGGATGTGTTATCATGGATAGGGATTAATCCAAGTGAATGGATAAGTTTTTAAATACATTAAATACATGTTAATGTTGGGTATATATTTTTTATATCAATGAATATGATGAAAATGTTGCTCATAATTTGACCTATCTAGTTCAAATGAGACAATGAGGTACAAAACTATGAGATTGGCTTGCAAGACCTATATTTCCATTTGAAAATATTATATAGACCATCATAAAGGTGAATAAAAACTATAATGAAGATCTAACATGGGTACTATATATAAATATCAAAGTCAAATGACCTAATTTGTCTTGAAGAAACCTAATTTAGCGAAGGAGCCTAGAAGGTAGTTTGAGAGGGCTATGAGTGTGAAGAGATGAAGAGGTGGTAATCATAAATTGGTTGAGAAAAAATATGTAATTAATTTTATCAAATCAATTAAGTGTCTAAGTTTTTGATGAGTCATCTAGGGGGTTGGTGCCTTATTGGAAGTAGGTGCTTGTTAAAGCCTAGTCAAGTGGTGTTTGACTAGTTGGGTTTGGTGCTCTAAGTGAAGTTGGTGATTCAATAAATACTAATGTTTATTTTATAGAATTTTATTCCATTTTCATCATCATTTATTTTTCTTCCCCTTGAGGGTTTCCCACTCAAATAATTTTTCTTTGTGTTATGCTCTTGTCTCATGATCATGGCTCTTGATGTGTTGTTAGTTCACTATATTATTTTGATAGTTCTTGATGATAAAATAAAGTTTTAAATTTTTTTAAAGACTGATTCACCCCCTATCATTCATTATTCTTTTAATAAATTTTTAAAGATTAAATGTAGGAATTTTTATAATTAACTACATGGTTATAATTTTTTATTTCTTAAGAGGATGCTCATATAAAACTTCATAAAATATAATTAATCGATTGGATTGAATGTATTTAACATAACCATACACTATATAAGGTACTGATCAAAGTTATTGTATCCAAGTTCATCACAATAACATATAAAAGATACATTTGGAAGGTATAATTGAGAAGGTAGTAACCATATGTGTAGGACCCACCTGTAAAATTAAGTCAATCTCAACAGAACATATCATGAGGTCCCATAAAATTCTCTAATTGATTTGGTCAAAGGATGTAAATCAGTATTTGTGTAACCCAAATACATAATTTATGTCATAGTACAAAAATTCTCTCTTATGTTATTTTCAACCGTAACAATGTGTATAGGATAGTGATCAAGATATGATCAAATGAATAAGGAATGAAGATCTAAGTCATCACCCCTAAAATCATTTAATCAAAAGTAATATAAGGTCTTTGAACCATATGAGAATATAAAACATATAGGTACCTATAATATCTTTCAATGGGTGATCATAATTAAATGGAGGATGCACATTATATGTCATTTTTACTTTTGAATATTTCTTAGAATGTTCTTGCAAAGGATTGTTAAATATTTTTTTAATGGTGGTTACTAGGTTTTAAAATTGATTCATTTAGAAGATCGTCAAACATAATCATTTTGTGATCGATGAGGTCTTGGATTATATGATTCAAGGTAAAATGTTTATTCATAGAATTCTTAGGGCCTTAGTGATAGTCATAATAAGCATTCATATCATATTCTTTGGGTATAAGTCTACTCATATCAACCTCTATAGGATAAAGGAGAGATATAAGATTACACTCTTCTATCCATGAGATTATTGAAGTAGGATACTTAGGTAACGATGAAAATTATCTCTATGGTGCATTAGATAACATAAAATGATTATATTTTTGTGACTCTACATTAACCATTGTGTTTTTTTCATTTTTAGTATCAGTAGGTTTGACCTTATAACTTGGTTTGATAATATAATTAGTATTATATGTATATGTAGTTGGTGTGTTTGCTACATACTTAAGTTTTTTCAATGAGATAAGTTTCATTTAACGATCATGAACAATGTGGCATGAGTCATAAAAAGATATTAAATTTTTGAATACAATGGACTCATGTAAAGGAGTAAGAAATTTTTTCCTAAAAATATCTTAAATTTATTAATATTCTATAGGATTGGTCATTTTAGTGAGCATTTTCTTATACCTCAAGACATACACATTAATAGGTTCATTGGTTCCTTGGTTGATCATTCGAATTTGATCATAGGAAACCTTTTTGGTAATGTTAATAGAGAAGTGTAAAAAAAAATAATATACAATAGGTTTGAATGTCTTTATTGATTGAAAAATTAAATCATAAAACCACATCAAAGCATAATCCTTGAGGCTCCTTAGAAATATTTTTCTCAAAAGTTTATCATTACAGGCATAATCAAGGCATGCCGTAAAGAAGGATTAAAGATGTTATTCATGATCACCCTTTCCATTAGAAAATGTGAACTTAGGTGAAAAAAATTCATTTGGTAAGGGGTGCAAATGTATCTTATATTTAAGATGATTATGCAACACATCTTGATAATCAATAGCATGATGAGGATTTAAGGCCTTTTATTCAATATTTGTGGCATTGTCCTCCAAAGTATTTATAAATTTAAGAAGAATTTGAATTATATATCCATTGGGTTTTATATTAAAAAGATAAGTAATAATATAATGGTAAGTAAACATGGTTTTATTAGTAATAGGTAGTGAAATCAATATTTGAGTTGAAGCATTTTGTAACCTCCTGGTAGATGTAGCAATAGTAGTTTCAAGAAATAAATGTTTGAATACATAATATATGCCTCTTCTAGATATAGGGATATTTATTATTATGGTATCAATTTTATTATCCTTTATGAACACACCATCACTAGGTGAGGAAGCCTTAGAATTATCGTGCATACTAATTTCATCTCTTATAACGTACACAAATGCATCCGTTAAGCCCTTGTTATTATTGAGATGAGTGATAAATGATTAATTATTGTATATTTTAAATTATAATATTTTATTACTATTTTTCAATAATTACTAATGAAAACTTTAAAAATTTGAACAACAAACTAAAACCCTAGGATTTTAAAAAAAATGCATTCACACAAATTAGGTTCGCAAAATGTTTGACACTAAATTGAGTTTATTGTCCTATGGGGTTAGGGTTAATAATATATAAATGAATAATCAAAAAGGAGATAAACATATCTATATTAGGATAATTAATTTCAAAACTTAGATAAAACATATACTAAATTTATTATGCCAATATATACTAAAAATAGAAAGTATAGTTATGGTAGATATTACAGTGATAATGAAACAAAATATTTATATTGTTCTGATGATAACAAAGATATAAATCTAGAATAGGCAAGAAGTAGATTGGAAAAGTATTTTATATCTTTTTCCTATTCCTAGAAATTGTAACTCTATAATTATGGTCACTTACACTAACATGAGATGATTATGTTGGTGCTTCTATATAGATCAAACTCAGATGTCTATCATGTAATATATATTGAAATTAGATTTGACCTCCTATAATTTTTTGGGTTATATACTACCTTCATTTTGGTAAATTTAGATCTAGGTCATCAATTATATATCCTTATTAAATGATAAAAACCTAGATCCTCATCTTTGTAGTGGTTATGTTAAAAATAGATTAGTGGGCACATGGTGTCAAACTTACCCAATATACCCTATGTTAATGAGTGATTCCTACATATCTAATACTCTGAAGAGGGCCTTAGACTAATGTATTTATCCATTAATGGGTTGGCTTGTACATGAAAAAGGGTGAAATATGTGGAAATCAAGTACAATAATGACCTAGCTTGTAACTTAGCAAATAAAACTCATGAAGTGTTCCTTTAGTAATTTAGACATGTGGTTGTGATGTCCCTATGATTATATATAAGTAGGGTAAAATAGGGATATTTTCTCACTTGATTGCTTAATTAAATACATTCAGTAAGTTGCCTTATGAGTTTTTTGGTTTGTACTAGGTAAGGAGTGAATGAGGGTTGATCTTATATATATATATATATATATATATAAGATCAACCCTCATTCACTTAAAAATTATTTTGGAGAATATATTTCATTAAATAACTTAGGATGACCATAGAAATACATTTCATTTTAAAATTAAGTTACTTTATGGAACTAGACACTTGTGTCAGAATAGGACACATTAACATTGGCATTTGAATGGGATGTAATGTTCAGGTAGTTGGAAAATAGGTTCAAGTTTATAACTTGCAGAGATAGATGATAAGTATGTTTATAACATTTTTGTAAAGATATAAGGCTTGGGTCATCAAAATGACATTGTTTAGAATAATAATTGTTGGGGATCAACCAACAATATGATTACACTTATGAAAGCAATAAACTGCAGAATTAAATCAGATAGATAAGTAACTAAAATTAGATAATAGCAAAGAACAAGAGATACAAGAAACCACCCTGAAAACTTGTATTAAACTCTTTACAAAAGGAATACAATTGAAGAAACTTCTTTCTTCCACACCTCTCTCAAATTCACAAGATCTCTCTCTAGATCTCTATCCCTCAAGAGCTCTATCTCTCTCAAGTACAATCAACTCCAACAACCTGGATTGATACAACTCTGTACTATTCTTTAACATTCACACACAATGAACTACTACAATAACCAAACTAAGCTAAGAAGATCTAATTCTACATATAGAATTAGGAGACTTGAGCATGCACTTACAACCAATAGTTAAGCCACTTGAACAAGGGCTCTAAAAAACAATCTTACTAATAATAGAGATGCGAACTTAAGACTAAGACTTAAACTCATCATGCAAACACTCGGTTCTATCCTCAAAAATAGCATTCTGGATGCATAGGTAACCGAAGCCGGTTCCTACCTACTTGCCTGTGACCGACATCGGCCGATCCTCTACCGATGCCAGTGTCTCTTCAACTGCACCTGACCGATGTCGGTTGCTCCTGACCAATGCCAGTGACTATGTAAACCTAAAACTTTGGTAATGCACTCCTTGGTGAAGCTTTTAGGCTCCACACCTTAACAATCTCCAACTTGGAGATAAACAGTTGCACCAGTACCTATACAATAACATCTTTTAGCTCCTCCATCTTCAACTTAATCATGAAGACCAATAGAAGTTGAATGAAGATTCAACATCTCCTTTGTAACCGGCTTGGTTAACATATCAACAGGATTCTTGTCTGTATGGATCTTTTCCAGCTTCAACTCACCATCTTCCAATACCTATCATATGAAATGGTACCTAAGCTGTATGTGCTTTGTTCTTGAATGAAAGGCTGAATTCTTAGCCAAATGGATTGCACTCTGACTGTCACTATACAATCTGAAACTCTCTTGCTCCCTTCCAAGCTATTCCATGAACCGTGTCATCCATATCATCTCTTTGCTAGCCTCTGTGGCTGTAATATACTCTGCTTCTGTAGTTGACAAGGCAAAAACCTTCTGCAACTTTGATATCCAGCTAACCGCTGTTCCACCTATAGTGAAAACATATCCTATGGTGCTCCTCCTGCCATCCAAATCACCTGCCATATCTGAATCTACATAACCATGTAGAGAAGTATCTAAACCTCCATAGCACAAGTGCCTACTACTGGTTCCTCTTAGATATCTGAGGATCCACTGAACTACTTTCCAATGTTCTTTTCTTGGATTGGCCATATACTTACTTACAACACCCACTACTTGGGCAATATCTGGTCTAGTACACACCATTGCATACATCAAACTTCCTACTACAGAAGAATATGGAACCTTACTCATGTACTCTACCTCATCATGTGAATTAGGACATTATTCTTTACTCAGCTTAAAATGTCCAACCAAAGGTGTGCTTACCGGTTTAACATCCTGCATATTGAACCGTTTCAACACCTTGTCCACATAATCCTCTTGAGACAATATCAACCTGTGATTTTTCCTGTCTCTCTTAATGCTCATGCCAAGGATTTTCTGTGCTGCTCCCAAATCCTTCATAGCAAAAGCTTAAGCTAATTTGACCTTAAGCTCAGAGATATCCTGCATGTGTGATCCTACAACCAGCATATCATCTACATACAACAATAGAATAATATATCTACCATTATCCAATCTCTTAAGATACACACAATGGTTAGATTGACACCTACTGTAGCCATGCTCAGTCATAAACCTGTCAAATTTCAAATACCACTATCTAGGAGCTTGCTTGAGGCCATACAAGCTTTTCTTCAATTTACACACTAACTTCTCCTTACCTTTGACCTCAAATCCTTCTGACTGTTCCATATAAATTTCCTCATCCAAATCTCATGAAGAAACGTTGGCTTAACATCTAGCTGCTCAAGATGCAAATCCTCAATAACAACCAAAGATAGTACAATCTGTATAGAAGTCATTTTAACAATAGGAGAAAAAATCTCACCAAAATCAATACCTGGCTTTTGTGCAAATCCTTTCACTACCAATCTGGCCTTATATCTCATCTGTCAATTCTCACCTTCCTTCAACCTGTAGGTCCATCTATTCTTCAGTGTTCTCTTACCAGCTGGCAACTCAACCAAATCCCATATTTGGTTCTCTCTTAAGGACTCCATCTCCTCAACCATGCCATTCTCCCACTGACTCTTGGACTCCACCTATGTTGCTCCTTCAAAACTCTCTGGTTCTCCACCATTAGTTAGCAATAAATAGAATAATGAAAGAGAATATATAATTGGAGGCTTACTTACCCTTTCTAACCTCCTGATGGGTGTCTGAAACTCGTTCACAACACGCTATCCACCTAAATTCTCTGATAGTGACTGACCTCGGTCACCTCCAGACCTGTTACTAGCTGACATCAGTTCTGTCTGACCGATGTCGGTGCCTATCCTGCCGACATCGGTCTCTATATGACCGACATTGGTTTCTATTCTGCCGACGCCGGTTCCTTTCCTGCCAACGTCGGTCTCTGTGTTTTCTTGCAAGTGATTATTTCTTTTTCTCGTGAGCTCATTTTGGACCGTCACCTCATCTAATTCACCATTTCTCTACCCAGATTAATTCAGCTTCTTCAGCTGATCACTATACATCACTTTTTTATTGAAAACAACATCACGGCTCCTAATTATCTTGTTAGTTACTAGATTCCAAAATCTAAAACCAAAATCATCTGAGCCATAGCCAATAAATGTGCACCTCATAGACTTAACATCCAACTTCTTTCTATTTTCTTTATCTACGTGCACAAAGGCTTCACAACCAAAAACTTTGAGGAATGAGAGATCTACCTTTTTACCTGTCCAAGCCTCTTCTGGAATTCCACCATCCAAAGCTATAGAGGGTCCTCTATTAATTAGGTACACTGCAGTGTCAACAGCGTCTGCCCAAAACTCTAAGGGCAAACCAACATGCAATCTCATACATCTTGCACACTCCATGATTGTTCTGTTCATCCTTTCAGCAATTCCATTCTGCTGGGGTGTCCTTGGAACCATCCTTTGCCTATGGATTCCATGCATATAACAATACCAGTTGAACTTATAACTGTAGAACTCTCCACCATTGTCAGATCTCAGGCACTTTAATCTTTTGCTTGTTTCATTCTCGACCATAGCTTTCCAAATCTTAAAAGTCTCAAATACATCAGATTTCTTCTTAATACAATAGATCCATACCTTTCTTGTAGCATCATCTATGAATGAAACATAGTACTGTGATCCTCCAATAGAAGCTACCTGAGCCGGTCCCCACACGTTTGTGTGAACAAGCTGCAACTTATGCTTCTTCTTTGTAGACCCAGTCTTCAGAAAACTAACCCTTTTTTATTTTCCAAATACACAGTGCTCACAAAATTCTAGATCCATGCTTTTCAAATCTGAAAGCTTACCTTTAGACTTAAGAATTGACATCCCCTTCTCACTCATGTGGCCAAGCCTTGAGTACCACAATTTTGCATCCACATCTAAAGTAGATAATACAGAAGGAGAATTGTTAGTAACACAATTACACAAATAGAGAGTACCTACTCTCTTACCTCTGGCCATAACAAGTGCACCCTTGGTCACCTTCCAAGATTCTGCTGTGAGAGTTACTGTACAACCCTCATCCCCTGACTTTCCTACAGAAATCAAATTCCTCTTCAAGCTAGGAACATGCATCACATCTCTCAACACCCATGTGTTGCAATTCTACATTTTCAGCTGCACTTTACCTTTGCCAATGATTTTACAAGGCTCATCATCCCTTAGATACACTATTCCAAAATCTCCATGGATATAGTCACTGAAATATTCCCTATTAGGGGTAGCATGAAAAGGTGCACCAAAATCTAACACCCAAGATTCTATATTATTATGCAAAGAGAATATTAAAGCATCTTGTGCAATACCTACAACCTTTGCTTCTTCTTTTCCTTCATGTTAATTTTCCTCCTTAGGCTTTGACCAACAATCTCTGCTTATGTGCCCCATCTTTCCACAATTCCAGCATTGTGGCTTCCTGCCATTTCTGGATTTGGATCTACCTCTCCCCTTAGACTTAGATCTTGGTCTCCCTTTCTTGCTCTTCTCTTTTTGCCTTCCCCTGCTCTCAAAACTTAAAACATTCCCAGATGTCTCTTCTGTGCTTTTCCTATGAATTTCCTCATTCAAGATAACACTAACAACATCCTCTACTTTTAAAATATTTGATGCAGATGCAGTATTGCTAACTGCCATTACTAAGCTATGCCAGCTTTTAGGAAAAGAACATAATATTAAAAGAGCTTTTATTTCATCATCAAATACAATTTTGACTAAACTTAATTGATTCACAATACCATGGAAATCATTCAGGTGATTAGATACAGATCCACCTTCCTGCATATGCAAATTAAATAGCTGCTTCATAAGATATACCTTATTAGAAGCTGAGGGTTTTTCATACAAATTTGCTAAAGTAGTCATCAACTCTATCGTTGTTTTTTCTTGTGATAAATTAGATATCACAGTAGATGCTAGACTCAGTCTTATAGACCCCAGAGCCTTTCTGTCAAGAACTTCCCATTCTTCATCATCCATGTCTATGGGCTTCTTTGCAATCCCACCTAATGATAAGTATAGATCTTTTTGATACAGATAGTCCTCTATCTGCATTCTCCAATGTTGATAATTTTTGCCATTGAACTTCTCCATTCTCAGTTTACTTTCTTCTGCCATTGCTTCTCCCACTCAAATAGAAGTCCCTGCAGAAACTCTTATGAGCAACCTGTAATCAATACACACTACACAGATCTGAACCACCTGTTAGTGAACCTAATCTTTGATACCAATTATTGGATATCAAACTCTAAACCTACAACCAAGGCTCTGATACCACTTGTTGGGGATCAACCAACAATATGATTACACTTATGAAAGCAATAAACCCCAGAATTAAATCAGATAGATAAGTAACTAGAATCAGATAATAGCAAAGAACAAGAGATACAAGAAACCACCCTGAAAACTTGTATTAAACTCTTTACAGAAGTAATACAATTGAATAAACTTCTTTCTTCCACACCTCTCTCAGATGCACAAGATCTCTCTCTAGATCTCTATCCCTCAAGAGCTCTCTCTCTCAAGTACAATCAACTCTAATAACATGGATTGATACAACTCTGTACTATTCTTTAACATTCACACACAATGAACTACTACAATAACCACACTAAGCTAAGAAGATCTAATTCTACATATAGAATTAGGAGACTTAAGTATGCACTTACAACCAATAGTTAAGCCTCTTGAACAAGGGCTATAAAAAACAATCTTACTAATAATAGAGATGGGAACTTAAGACTAAGACTTAAACTCATCATGCAAACACTCAATTCTATCCTCAGAAATAGCATTTTGGATGCACAGGTAACTGACGCCAGTTCCTGCCTGCTTGCCTGTGACCGACGTCGGCCGATCCTCTGCTGACGTTGGTGTCTCGTTAACTGCACCTGACCGACGTCGGTCGCTCCTAACTGACGCCAGTGATTGTGTAAACCTGCAACTTTGGTAATGCGCTCTTTGGTGAAGCTTTTAGGCTCCACACCTTAACAGTCATAATAATCAATGATCATAGAGAGATAGCATATGTGAACCTTTTAGCAGTGGAAAAAGTCTAGAACTGTGATGAATAACCAAGGTATTTATTTTCCAAGTGTATAAGACTGAGGTGCTATATAATTCCTAAATAGTGTCTACAATATTATATAAGTATGCAACTTTATTTCAATATGAGATTATCATGCATATTTTTTTAGTATTATATCAATGTGATGTTAATCATCTACATAATTACATTGGCATGATTTTAATACCTCATTTTATTGTGTTGTAATCTACCTCACTATATGTGGTGATTTATTTACAATTCAATACAATATGTTTTATATTTAAAATTGATGTACACTTCCTTTGATTCAATTAATCATTTAATTTTCATGGAAGATATTTTAATTTTATTTATAATGAGTTTACATGAAAAATTTATATTTAACAACATACTTTTTATGTAAAACCCTAATTTTCAAAATGTTATTTTTCATTTCATAGTTTTTTATTTTGATTTTTTAATAATGTACATAAAAACACATTAAACATTCTTAATGCTTAAAAAAACCTAATGTCCATAATGTGGTGCTTCATTATGTTGTGGAGCTTTTGAAATGGGGAGTATGCCTTTTCTACACTCTACCTATGATTTGATAAAATGACAAAATGAATTTTCATCTACCATAATGTGATGAAAAGTGGATCTTATGAAAATTCCTCCTTCAAAAGGTACAACCTGTAGTTATCCATAAAGGGGATCAAATGGTAGTGGTAGAAACATCAATGATGATGTCTTCTACAAGTCATTAATGTGCATTTGCTATTTTCTTGAAAATTTTAAGGATATACAATTATTCTATCCCATATTTAAATTAAAAGTGTTAAAGAAAATTGAAATAAAAAACACCCTTCAAAACACTAACCATTTAGTACAACTTATTTCTAGCCATTTAGTACAACTCATTTCTATTAATTTTGAGACTTTTTTTTAATCAATTGGCATGTAAACATTGTGTTATATCTTAAAATGAAGTTTAATATTGATTATCAGTATGTTATTTTTATAGTACATGATAATTGTAATGTTAGTTTAAAGTTTTGAGACATTTTTGTTATCAATTGACATGTAAATGTTGTGTTATATCTAAAAATTAAGTTTAATATTGATTATCAATATGTTATTTTTGTAGTACACGATAATTGTAATGTTAGTTTAAAGTGATGGTTCATGTAGATAGTGCCACCATCAATCATGCATATGACTTAAGGATTATATAATTGGTTAAATTATTGTAAGACGTTAATAAAAATATGTTCAATTGAATTAAAATATCTCCTAATATATAAATAGAGGAGATGGAGATTGGATATCAATATCTTAGAGTAATGATATAAAAATAGGTTTAAATATTTTAATCAATCTATTTCAATTTAGTGAGCTTTTGCATTATTTTTTGAAATTTTATTATTTAGATTTTGAGTTGACAAAAAAATGTTTTATTTTATTGTAACATATTCTTTGATTCATACTTTCACAATTTTATAATTTTTGTAGTAGGTTATGATTTTATGTATGTATTTTATTTGTGAATCATTTGCATTAGTTTTTAACCAATGACCTTAACCATTATTGAAATTGAGTCTAAGAGTAGTTTTCATGTTATAACTCCTTGATAAAATTATTTTTTGGTTTAAATTCATTAATAATTATATTTTTATACACTTAGAATATAATATTGGTATTATGTTTGGTCCATATATTCAAGGATGGAAATAACATAAATACATGTATAAAATGGAATGTTTGTTTATTAGCTAATTAAATGGGATAATTATATAATCCCATATATATTCATATTCCAAGAAGGAACAATATGAAGTTATATCTATTTATAATCAATTTCATGTTATTTATATCTCTAATCCTATGGGTAGATAAATTCCTAAGAACTCTACATGTTAATAGTATTTTCATGATTATTTACAAATAGATTGATGAAATGAATGACCCAATAGCTCCATGCATTATCAATAATATATGTTAGGACAAAATATGTTCTCTTAAAGTGTTTTTATATTTTCATGGTTTCTGTAAATTATGACACAAGGATAAAATAATGTAATCAAGAGTTTAATTTTAGTATTACCTTTTAGTATTTGAATTAGACATAATTATGATATAATTTAATAAGTCATAAAAATTTATTGTTGGATACCATTTTAAATTAGTCTCATCACTCTGACATTATTATAATGTATACCATTATTACTAGAACTTATCTCTATTATACATTGAGATGTAGTGTGTTACAATAGTAAATCCTCATTAAATTTATAAACTAAAAATCCCTTCTTGATTCATTAAACCAATATACAAAAGTTTTTTGGTTATGTCTAATAGTTGTTAAGGGTAAATAAATGGTTAATTGTAAAAAATCTATAATATAGATTTTATTTCACCAAAATATAATTGATAACCATTAAAAATAGGAATTAACATTCATTCTAAAACACCTTATCTTTTAAATAAATTTGAGTAAATTGTTTGATATCCAAAATATTTATATGAAGACATTATTATACTATAGTGTTGTATTTAATAAGAGTTTCTAAAAAGAATATCTTATTTATTAAATTTTAATAGAATTTGTATTTTCAGTGAATGTGATATCATTATAGTATATTATGTTTACCACTTCATATTGTTATTTTTTTTTTTTTTGGTGAATGAAATGTGTAGAAAAAAAGGGTCATGAATCATATCCTTGAAATTTGTGGATCCCCTAAAAATTAACTCTTAAAAATGATCATATTGTAATAGCCATAACTAATTAGTCTAATTTGCACTAATTATTTCCCCCAATATATGAACCAAGAAATAACTCCATATTGTTCTATAAAAACCACCTCTAAAATATATTAGGATAAAATATATATCAACAATTAACTCATCTTTTGGTAAAATTATCTCTATGGTATTTCTTATCTAATACCTCGTTAGTTTCCTATATGTTTCACATGTCATAAAAATTACCTCAAAGGTATCGCCCTATTGATACCTCCTTAATTTAATTAAATGATTCATATGTCACAAAAATAACCTTTAATGTATCTCTAAGGTTATAAATTCATTGTTTAGTTGTTTATAATATTATAAAATTTCCTTTGATGTATCTTAGAGGGGATACCTCTTTACTAATCAAACAATTATCTTTATAATGTCTCCTAGATGATATATCCTTAATGTACTAGATGTTGCATATGTTATATAAATAAGCTCTATGACATATATTTGGTGTTACCTTATATATGATTTTTATGTCACAAAATTCACATGAACAACCTATAAGGTATATCATAGTTGACACCTCATACTTCATGTTTTAACTTTACAAAATGTTTAAAAAAATCATGGAATGTATCTCTTTAAGGATACCTTTTTACTATTTGAAAAAATCATCTTTAATATATCTCCCATGAGATATATTTTTAGTTTAATTAATTTTTCACATGCCACATTAATAACTTTCAAGGTATCTCATCAATGTTACCTTATTAGTGTTCTTTATGTTTCATACTTCACACAAACAACCTCTAGTGTATATTTTGGGTGCTATTTAATTCATGTTTGACATGTAGCAAATGTCATAAAAGTTCCTCCAACGTATCTCCTATAATACCTCTTTACTATTTGGAAAAATAATCTTCAATATATATCCAAAATATTACCTCACAATTGTAATTAATTTTGTATATGTCAAACAAATAATCTCCAATATATCTCTTGGGAGATAACTTCTTAATGTTCTAGATGGTGCTTGTTTCACCAAAACAACCTTCAAGGTGTCTCCTTTGTGATACATTATAAATTTATAAGTCATGAATGTCTAAAACATTCCTATAGGGTATTTAGTATATGATACCCATTTTCTTCTCAAATAAATCATATTCAAAATATATACTAGGATATACCTCTTTCATGTACTTTTTGTTGCATGTAGATCAAAAATAATCTTTGAGCTATCACTCAGGGGATTATTTATTGGTGTTATAGATGTCACATATTTCACACAAAAAACATCCAAGGTATCTCTTAGGTAGCACCTTCATATTTTAAGTGTTTTAAATATTGTAAAATTGAGTCTAAGGTAGCTCTTTGGTGATACATTTTTAATTTTCATATGAAAAAAACTTCAAGATATCTCCTAGGTGATACATCATTCACGTAAATAGTTTTTTATATGTCACACATATAAAATAGAATATTTGTCATATACAATGCTTTATAAGTGTTTTGTATGTCAAATATTTCACACAAAATCCATTATATATCCTAAAGGATACCTTTATGCATATATCCAAAGTTTAAAAGTGTGAAATTTTACCTCTTGTGACTCTTATATCAAGTGGATCTAGTTGTACTTGAAAATGAGTTTCATAAATATATGTGTATATAGAGGAATATTTTAATTTAAATGAAAAAAATTATGATTTGTGACCTTTGTGATCATATGATCTTGTGACTATGTTTTGGCAACCATATGTTCACTTTTGATATCATAGATGTTATTAAAATGTTGTTTGTGTATTATTTAATTCAATGGGTATGATCATGGGGCTATGTGAGATATGTGAAGTAAAATATGTGGATTCAAAATTAATATACAATTAAATAAAAAAATCAATGGATCCATAGGAAAAAAATATGGCACTTGAAACCTAGAGGCAAATTATGACCTTGCATCTATGAATATATATCATATTACCACATGTTTCATTAATATTGTAATTATATTTAAAACTTTGGATAAATGTGTTTATTACTATGAATAAGTAACTTATAAATTTATTTATTTTTAAATCATAATTATCCATGTTCTTAGTCACATCCAACAATCCTAACCATCTAGATGTATTCAGCACAAAGTCTAAAGGTCACACAATGTCTTGTTCACCAAATGTGTTATATCTTTAAATCACCTTATACTTGCTCAAGTTTGTGTGTCTTTAACCTTCAAATCTATCATGACCATGTGTTGAAATTTTAATTAGTGTTTTATTAGTTAATATCTAAGTATTTATTATTCTTTTACCTCTATAGTGTACACTCAGAGCGAAGAATGTGGCAATATACCATTGGTTCTCAAGCATAGAGGCATGGAGCATGCTAATATTTCATATGCCATTATTTTAATTACACGGATCCATTATATTTTATTATCCACTATATATTTATTTTAATTATAAACCTTTCCCATTTATAATTAATAAACATGTCACAATTATATGTAAAACATAATAATACAACACACACATAGAAACTTTTTTAAAAATTGTGATATATAAGAAACAAGTGGAAATATTCTATTGATTTACAGAGGTTAAAATAATATATTTATATTAAACTGAATTATTTTTTATATTTAGATCTATTTTTACTTTGTGTTTTTATTTATATTCTTTTTAATTCCACATATTTTCCTACACACATCCCACACAACCCCATGATCACATCCCTTAAACTTAATAAGGTATGCAAAATATCTTAATAAAACTTTTGATATCAAAAGTGAACACATAGAAGCCATAAAAAAATAACAATATAATGGCATAATAAAGGTCATATAACATATATATTTTTCATTAAAAATAAAAATAGGAATCTACAAACATGTTTATTTATGAATTCATTTTAAACTTGGTTGGGTCTGCTTGATATGAGGGTCACAAGATGCATAAAGTGCACACTTTAAAAAATTGGATAAATGTGCATTAACATTGATCTTGAAATTATTAATTTATTAATATATAAATAATACCCAAATGTGTCCTTGATGACATCCAAAAATATTAACCATCCACATATCTTCACCAAGTACCCTCAAGATCATGGAGTGCCTTTTTCAGTTTTAATATTCACTTCCTTCTCCTCAAATACATTAGCTCTTTGCATCACCTTATATTCTATTAGGTTCACATGTTTTTAATCATCACATATGTAATGGGAATGTTATTAAATTTTATGTTATTTTTCCTCAATTACATTACAAGTATTTATTATTATTTGACCTTTAAATGTCCACTTAGAGTGAATCACATGGATTCCATTAGTTCATAAGAACACGGTTGTCAAGAGCTCAAACTATTGGATGATTTTTTTATAGTTCATCGATCTATTAAATTTTAGTCTCCAATGTATATTTATTTTATGCCCACACCTTTCCCATACATATTGAATAAACATGCCTTAATTATATTCAAAACACATTAATAAAACATAATTATAATTTAAAAACAAACTTTGTGATGTCAATGAAACACATGCCTATATGTTATTTATTTGTATTCATATAATCATAGAGTGGCTTTATATTTCAAGTGACTTATTTTTTTATATGAATCCATTTAAATTTTTGTATTGATTTATATTTTTTTAAAATTTTCATATTTTCTTATTTCACATATCCCAGTGATCACATCCTTTAAATTAGACAAGATACACATAATATTTTAATAAAACTTGTGATATGAAAAGTGAACATGTGGTATCAAAAATATACCCATGAAATCACATAATCATAAATTTAAATAAACATATTATTTAATCATTTAAATAAAAATAGACTTTTGTAAACCCATTTATTTATGAAACACATTTTAAATTTTAGCTGGGTTCACTTGATACAAATGTAATTAAAGGCACAAATTGTACACTTCTAAAATTTGAATAAAAATGTGTATTTATAGTTATATAAACATAATAAATTTAGTGATATGTCAATCTTAATATTCCATAACATTATCACATCTAATAATCTTAACCATTCATGTTTCTTCATCATGTCACCTAGAGTTCACAGAGTGCCATGTTCCTTTTTATACTCAATTTCTTCTCCATATACATGATAGAAATTTGAATCAACTTAAATTTTTTTAATTTCACATGTCTTTAATATTAACATCTCTCATTCCCACATGGATAAATTATATGTTTTGTATCCTCAATGAAACTATAAGTCTTTGTTTGAACTTTATAGTGTTCACTCAGACTGAAGCTTGTGGTACTATATCATTAGTTCACATGAATGAGGTCACAAAGTGCATTAATATTTTGAATTTATTTATTTTAATTTCATCAGTATATTAACTATTGGGATTTAAAAATCTATAAATAATATACCCAAAAGATAGTAGATAAATAATTCAAACAAGAATAAACATTCAATCTAGTACGCCTTATCTCTTACATGATTATATTTAACATTAAATATGGTTCACCTTATATTTTATTTAAAGTAAATGAATTTTTTTAAATTATAAATAATTTTACTAGGACATTACCATAGTATGGTGGCATAGCTAATAGTAATTTCCAAAAAGATAATCTTAATTCTTAAATTCTAATTGAATTCATATTCTTAGTGAATGTAAGATTGTAATAATATATTATGTTTATCTTTTTTTTTTAAATTTATTTTTTGAATGACATATGTGTTGAAATAAATGATCATGAATCCTACCACCAAAATTGAAAGATATCTAATAATAGCCTATGAAAATGGTAGGATTATAATATTCATCAATAATTAACATGATTTGTTATAGTAATTTCTTTTGATCCTCTAGTGTTATAGAAAAAATACCTCAAAAATTATTGGGATTAAAAAAAATATATTAAAAATTAATTCATATAATGGTAAATTTTATCTAAGGTATCTCCAAGGTGATACCTCGTTAATTTCCTATATGTCACATATGTTGCACAAATTTCTTCTAAGGTATATGTTAGGAGATACCTCCTTAGTATGGTAATTTTTTCATATTTAACATAAATAAATTCTAAGGTATATCTTTGGAAATATCTTATTTGTTTTATATATGTCATATATTTCACACAAATAACCTCCATGGTATCTCCTGGGTGATTATTTCATGTTTAAATGTTACAAATGTCACAAAATATCCTCTAAGGTATCTCCTAGGTGATACCTATTTAGTATTCAAAGAAACCATCTTCAAGTTATCTCACATGTTACACCACCTTATTCTAATTAATTTTTCACAAATAACCTTTTAGGTATTTCTTGGAATACCTTAATTTTGTTCTAGATGTCATGTATTTCATGGAAAAAACCTCTAAGGCATCTCTTGAGTGGTACCTCTTTCATGTTTTAAATGTCAAGACTATTTTGAATTATCCTCTAAGGTGTCTCATGTGAGATACTCATTTATTATTAAAACAAATCATATTAAAGATATCTCCCAACAAATATCTCCTTAGTGTACTTAATCTTGCATATGTCACACAAATAACCTCTTAGGTATATCATGGATGATATAATATTTGTGTTATAGATGTCATATATTTCACACAAAAAACCTCAAAGGAATCTCCCCATTGATACCTCCTTCATATTTTATATGTTTTTAATGTCAAAAAATTTCCTTCATGGTATCTCCTAGGAAATACCTCTTTATTTTTTTGGACAAATCATCTTTAATATATCTCTCAAGTGATAAATTTTTAGTGTACATAATATTGCATATGTCACATAAATAATTTTGGAGTTTTTTTTTTGTGTTATACCTTATTGGTGTTTTGTATGTCACATATTTCACACAAAAAACCTCTAGCATACCTCTTCGGTAATACTTCCTTAATTTTTAACATTTCATGAATCTTGTAAAATTTAATCTAGAGTATCTCACAAGTAATACCTCTTTAATATTTTGAAAAATCATATTCAACATATCTCCAAAGTGAGCCCTCCTTAATGTACTTAATTTTAATATGTATCACATATGACCTTTGAGTTGTCTCTTGGAAAATATCATCTTAGTTTTTTGGATGTTGCATATTCCACACATATAAGGTATCTCCCAAGAAAAAACTTCTTATTTTAAATGTGACAAATGTCACAAAATTTATCCTAATGTATCTCCTAGGTGATATATCTCTCTTTGTTTTGACAAATGATCTTCAATATATCTCCCACATTATACCTCTTTATTATAATTAATTCTCATATGACATATAAATAACCTCCAAAGTATCTCCTAGGGAATACCTCCATGTTTTAAATGTTTCTAATGTCACACAATTTACTCCAACATATTTATATGTTGTTACCTCTTTATTGTTCATACAAAACATATTCAAAATATATCCTAGGAGATACATCTTTTGTGTAATAAATGTTACATATTCACATATATAAAATTAAATTTATATCTCGAGTGATACCTTATTTTTATTTTGTATGTCCCATATTTCATAGAACCTCCTTGGTATCTCTTATCAAATACATTTCTGCATATATCCAAAGTTTAAATGTGTGCATTTTATGCTCTTTTGACACTTGTATCAAGTAGACACAATTGTAGCTTAGACTTATTTGCATAAATAAACATGTCTTCATATGCCTATTTTAATTTAGATAATTAAAATATATTTTTTTACCTTCATGATGTCATGATTACATTTTCACTAACACAAGTTAAGTTTTGATATTTCACGATTTATTAAAATTTTATGCATGTATATTATTTAATTTAAATGATGTAATTATGGGGGTACATGAAATACAAGTAAAAAAATCCTTAGACAAAAAATTAATATACAATAAAATTTAAATTTAAATGAATCTGAGAAAAACAAAATAATTTATTTGAATTGTAGAAGTACTCCATGACCTTGTAATTATAAACTAATATCACATTTCAATGTATTTCCTTTATATATTTTTATTTTTAAAACTTTGGATAATATGTGTATCAATAGCTATACATAAATTATAAATTTAGTGATCAATTAATCATAATCATATATGACCTTAACCACATATAACAATCCTAACATTACACATCCTAATCACATAGCCTCTAGGATATAAAGTGGTGTGTTCACATATGATATTCATGTTCTTCTTCATAGACACATTAGATATTTAATTCACATTATATTTTCTACCATTTCATTATGTTTAATATTCACATCTACCATGTCCACATGGAAAACTTCTATGTTGTGTGTCTGTAATGAAGTTCCAAGTATTTATTCTTCTTTGACATTTACAATGTCCACTCAGAGTAAAGCACATGGAAATATGTCATTGGTTCATAGGCATAAGGTCGCAAAGTGTGTCAAGTTTACAATGAATTCTTTATAAGTCCATAGATCTATGGATTTTAGTTTTCACTATGTATTTATTTTACATCCACACCTTTTCCCTACATAATTAATAAAAATGTTGAAATTATAATTAAAAAACAAAAATATGAGACACACATGTAATTTAATAAAATAAATTTATGATATAAATGAAACACATTATAATATGTTATTGATTCACAGTCATCGGTTCATAGAGTGTATATATCTTCAAGTGACTTATTTTTTTCTATATATTCATTGAACTTTAATTTTAATTGTATGTTCCTTTTGCATCTATATGTTTTCCTATGATCATTACATAGTGACCCATATAACATCCTTAAAATTAAGTAATATGTGCACAACATTTTAATAAAAAATTGTGATATCAAAATTAAACACATGGAAACTAGCATGTGGTCATGAGATCATGACAATAATAGATGTAGAAAAACACATATTTTATTCATTGTAATGAAAATATGCCTTTGGGGATGCATTTATTATGAATCTAATTTTAAATTATGATTGGCTTCACTTGATATGAGGGTCAAAAGAGTCAAAAATTGTACACTTTTGAACTTTGGATAAATATGTGTATCTATAGTGATTTAGATATAAAAACCTAAATGATGTATCAATACTAACTATTTGTGGAATTTGTCACATCTAATAATACTAACTTTCAAGTTCCTTCATTACATCATCTAGAGGTCATAAAGTTCCCCATTCACTTTCTTCTATATGAAAGTGTTAGATACTTTAATATCATTATTTTGATCAAGTTCACCTATCTTCCATATTCAAATTTGTCATGTCCATGTGGATAATAATGTGTTATGTGTTTTTATTAAAATTCCAAGTCTTTCTTATTATTTGATCTTTATAATGTCCCCTTAAACTAAATCACGTATTAGTAAGTAATTGGTTTGCAGAAATGGGGTCATGAAATGAGTTAAGATTTTGAATGAATTTTTTTGAGGTCCAAAATACATAGGATTTTAGTATTCAATATATAATTCTTTGATTTATACACCTTTATCTTATATATCGATCATTTTTCTTGCCATAAAACTTATATTAAAAAAAAATTAATGCAATAAACATAGAGTATATATATATAACACATGCCAATATGTTGTTGATTTGTATTCATAGGATCTCAAAGTGTCTCTATATTTTACATAACTTATTTTTTATTTGCACATAAGTTAAATTTTTACTTTCATTATATATTCATTTTTGTGTTCATAGCATATCCTACCCACATTTCACACAACCATGTGATCATAATATTTAAATTAAATAATAAGTGCACAAAAACTTAATAAAACCTATGATATCAAAAGTGAACTTGTGGCATTCATAATATCATAATGACATCATGAAAGTAACAAAAACCAACTTCTGCTCATTAAAATAAAAAATCCCTCTATAGACATATTTATTGATAAATTTCATTTTAAACGGTAATCAGGTCCACTTGATAATCTAGAATACATATTAATATAACATAACATGTACTAATATATACTAATACAATATAGTATTACATATAATAAAACAATAATGCATATACTAATAATATTATATATATATATATATGTTAGTGTGTAGTAGGTTAATAATTTTTAGGAGGTCTCACCTTAGAAATATCTAATATTACAAAGCAATGTATTAAATCCATACCGATAACTAATCAAATCCATAATTTCTTATACACTCCATTTTGAGCGCTTATTTTTAAAAGTGTGTATGTTTTCAAAAACACATCTATATTTGACATTAAATTTTAATATTTTAGGAGATATTGCTTAGGATACACCTTGTATATTTAGGTACTAATTTATTAGGTTTAGGCTTGCCTCTTTCATGACACTTTTATTTTTGGGTTTTTAAATGCTTTTTAAAATATATCTTTTTCCTAAGGTGAAATATTTTGAATTTTTTATACTATTCAATTAAAAATATATTAGTTTTGTACATACACCCAATGCTATGGATGACATATACATTCAAAAATTAACCTCCAAGATATTTCTCAACATATACCTCCTTAATGGTCTATCTGGTAAAATTTTATTACAAACTCTTCACTATCTCCCATTAGATACATCCTAAGTGTTTTTAATGAATTACATACAACACTTGTTATCAATAAACTACCTTATAGGTAATATCTTATTAATTTTCTAGATGATCCATATGTTACACTATTTATCTATAGCTTATCTTAAATGCTATACCCGTTTTCTATAATGTATTTGCTTCTACTTGTTTCAAAGAAGTGATAGGTCTTTTATTTATTTTAATTATATACATGTATCACCCCCACAATATATCCATGAAAATTTTGATAAGTAGTGCCACTGAATAATATGTATTATAAATAGGCTTGTAATTTTTTTTTGGGGTTTAAAAAAAAATTCATGGTCATATTATGATATAAATTTAACATTATCTCCTAAATATAAATATATTTTGAGCAACTTTTCAAGAAAAATAATTAACAATATTTTTGGTTATATTTTTTAAATGTCCATGTTGGAAAAGCACACATCAATGAATTTATAATGTGGATACTATGTTAATATCATTAATAATGGAATGATCATTAGTGAAAGAAGGATTCACAAATTCTTAGCGTAGATTATGACTCCTTAAACTCCACAAATTCTAATTCAATTTGACACAATGAGTAGATACCATTTGGATGTGTAAGTGTTAATGAGACCAAATATTTTTAATTTTACTAGTTACTTCCATTTCCTGAAGATTTTTAGATACGTTAAGGGATGTGGTTTATATTTTTACTATATGGAGTAATAAAATGATGTAACATGTCATAAATAATTATTCTTTACAGGATTGCATGGGGAAAGTTGGGGTGGGTAATGAGATTCCAAATCCATTATGAGTATTAAACCATTCAATAATATAACCTTTGCCTTTATTTGGGTCTTCACCATAGCAATGACTAGTTACAATTATGTAGCTTAAAAATGAATTTCTTAAAAAAATAGTATATTTATTACAAAAGTGTCCAATGTTTGAAACTAATTAAAATTTTGCTTATGATTATAATGAATTTTTCAACTATAAGAGAGGGTTTTAGCTGAATTATAGCCCCAATGGTAGAAAAAATGGGCATTTACATATAACACATTTTAAAAAATTGAGAGACTTGTGGTATAGAAGTAACTAAACCATCCATTATTAGATGACCTTATAATAGGGTAATAGACTTTGATGGCATAGTAATAAATTTATCATAAATAACACCAAAGGAGAAATAAATTTGGAAAGTTTGTGAAGTTTTGGATGCAAATGTAATTTTTTTCCCAGAAATCCTTGAATATCAATATAAAAATAATATTTTGTGGTTACAATTATTCTATTAAAAAATGATTATAGCTAACCAATTCACTCACCGAAGAATGATTTGATGCAACGCTAGATAGTGAACTAAAAAATGTTTATACTAAGAAATGTTTCAAAAATTACCTTCAAATAGATATAATGTTTCATATTCTAAAATTAGGGAGGATAAATCTGATTGATTCCACCACAATAGACCAGAGGAAACTTACCTTAAACACTCTTTATTATAGTTTTTTAAAGAATACTATAAATAAAATTACCATTTATTTTTTAGATAATGGTATACATTTAAAATAGTTTATATAAATGTATGGATTGAAGATAATTACCTTTTTAACTTTAAATATTATCAAAAAAATGGAGACTAAATTACATACTATGTGGGGTAGTTCTAACCAAAGCCACAAAATTAAAAAAATGAAATGTAACATCATAATTGACAAATTAATGGATTATTTTTCTAATTTTTCTAATATACTTACATGTTAAGTAGTTATAGATGGTACATGAGGAGAAATTATACATATTCCAGCATCATACACCCAATAATTCATAAGATGTCACATAAAAATACATTTATAGACATGGAACATGAGTGAATATCCCATTATTCAATAACATATGGAGAAATATTTTCACAATGTAATGATTACCAAGTCTAATGAATTTATAGGTGAAAAACATGTATCTTCTTGACACAATACAAACCCTTTTGGTCCATATATATATACACCATGATGAGCATATCAATCTTGAAATCATGATGTATTTAAATCAAAAAAAATTTACTAGGTATATGCATTACACAAATAAGTGATTGTTAGATCATTACCCTAAATAATGCACCAATTTCATTCATAAAATGGTTAAATGCTGGAAACAATTTGTGCCATAATAATAAAATAAAATCAAACTAAGTTATGACATAATATTAGAGTCCAAGGTCATGAATTATCACACATGACCATGGTTTAGGTAGATACAAGATTTTGTTTTACCATATTTTCCTACAAGGTATAACTTTACCATCACCTTATTAAAAAAATGTTTGAATTACATGGAAATAATAATTTATACATATGTATATTTTTTGTATAAACTTATACCTTAAAAATATCTAATACATGATGCACTTTTGCCAAATAATTGTTATCATGAGTGTAAGAAGTATGTATATGAATAACACTCAATTGGTAACTTCAATAAATTTCCTTCCTAGTTGTTGTGTGGTTAATAATAAATTTTACTTCCTTTGGGTTATTTCCTTCAAAATTATGTTTTTATAAAAATTACATACATAAGTTTTTATTATTACAACTTTCATTCATTCAATAATTCATTTTTCCATACATACTTATAGCATTTTTTACGTCCTTTCTATTCCCCTTAGTCTTATTACGTGTATCTCAAATGATACTTTTTGTATTACCCTTTCTAACTTATAAATTAAAATTTAATTATATTAATACTCATATATTAGTCTCTCAGAGTATTCCTCAAGTAATACATTCATGATATCCATTGACTATTTCCAAATAATACGTATTCATAATACTCTAGATGTCTCCCAAAAATTACATTTGATTTATCCCATGTATGTTATTATAAATATGTTTCAATACCATAATATTTTTCATTGATACTAAGATATCATTTGAAAGATAAGTATAAAGACAAAATAAAGAGGGTTTGTTAAGAACATATTGTATTGGATAATATATATGGGATAATATGAAGTTATCACTTCAAAGATATTAATAGAAATAAAATACATAGTTTCATTATTAGTATATTTATCTAATAATTATTGACATGTTAATATAAAAGTATGACTTTTGATATATCTAATAAAATTAATGAACATGATTACATGCATAAATTTATAATTCTTGTAAGATGAAAATATTGTTTTAGAGATACATGGGTGATGAAGGTATGTTTTATCATATAATGCACTAGTGATGTGACCTCATTCAATGGTCACCTAGATATCTCTCAATCAATAAATTGTATAGATTTATATTACTATGAATAAAAATAAATTACTAATATTATATGGAAATAAATTCAATTTTATTAGCTTTTTTATTACACAAAAATTATTCTTATTTTTCTAAATATTTTTGTTACAATATTTCTCTCTCCTTTTATACAAAGGAATCTTCCTTGATATAAAGTTTTTATTTCTTCCTAAAATACATACCCATGAGGGAATCAATGACACATTTGACTCGAAATATATAAAGAGGAAATACTTATGGAGTGTTGCAGAGATGATTGACAGTTATAGGACATGTGAAATTAAAGGAAAGTTCACACCATGTTTAATTAAAGAACTAGTTGGTTTCAAAGACTGTTAGTAATTATCAATTGAAGGAAAATAACAAATTATTAGGTTTGACAAAATTAAAATATTTAATTCTATGTGTAGAGAAAGGTAACCCTATTATTCACTGTAAAAAATCTATAGTTGATATATTTTCATCCCCTCTAATCAAATTGTGGAGAATAAAATAAAATGACAAAACAAATTTCCTAAAACACAATCATATGAAAATACTTTTTTTTAACTTGAGAAATAGAGAAAAAATATAAGAAATTATTATTATAAAAACTCAGATATAATTAAAAAAATGAAAAATAAATGAAATATAACATAAAATAAAAAAAATCAATTCAATAACTTTGATTCAATTAAAAACAAAAATTAGAACAATTTATTATATTAATTATAAAATATCTATGACAAAATGAAATAAGGGATATTCCATTCTTAAATTGAACACATGGGATATTTATAGCCTAGAACTAGCCACATAATACCCATGTTGAGGGATCTCTGCATAATAGTCAATGAGAGAGTTAGCTGATGCATTTTTTGGTCTAAGAATAAAAACAACAAAACCATCATTTGATCAAATTTATGACGTGAAAATTGAATGTATGTGGTTTGTTATACCTAATTACTCTACAAAAGTGGATTAAATATCATTAGTTTATAGAGATAAAATTAATTTTGATATAATTAAAATATATATGTAACTAAAACAAAGAGTCAAAATGACTTTGTTTATCCCATTTTAAGCAATGAAAAAATTACAAAAGAAAAAATATTTATATTTTTGGTAGGAAATAGAATCCAAACTAAGAAAACAATTCTTTATTGTCCATTGTTTCAAATAATATCATCTACGATTGCAAATCTAAAATAACATTGAAATGGAAAACACTTATTCTCACAATTTTTTTGAAAGGAATTATAATAAACTATCTTAATGCATCAACAAATTATGGACTTTCATAACTATTGATAAAATATTATTGGTGGTTATTTCCTTAAGAAACATTTAAAATTTTGAAAGGTGTTACATTAAATTTAAGTGACAAGTATTAATGTTTATTTTGGTATTATCATATGTTTATTTTGGTATGTGTAAATTTATTTTTGGAATCAAAGCTTACATCATTTCAATTATTAATTTTTTTTATGATTCAAATGTAAAAGTTCATAATAAGATTGGTAAAAAAACTTCATATAGAATATTATGGATTATATTTTGTAGTCATCAATATATTGCTCAACATTATACATATATATAAAGTTATATATATATGTGTGTGTGTGTGTATGTATGTATGTATGTATATATGTATGTTTTATATTGGTATCGTGTTTTGTACAAAATTAACAATATAGTCTCAACATGTTTAAATATTAAATATATTATTTACATTTCATCAAAACTAAAAGATGTATTTTATATTTGAAAACATCCATTTATATTTATTTGAATTTAACAATAAAATTTTCATGAATTCAATAACTTATAACTATCTATTATAATTATTTTTCTCATTTTTTTGAGTATTCTAAATCATGTTTAAGCATACCGAGCTATTAATTTCTTGAAATTATCCACCTATTTCCCAATTATTGTTAATAGATACTTATAAAAGATATTAAACTTCTATCTATTTATGACATGCAACTATCTAAACTAATAAAATTTACTACATTGGAAAAGTAGGAAAACTTCATACTATTATT